>BPLQ01010189.1:0-12069 GCA_021605075.1 Caerostris darwini
ATAAATGTTTGCTGACTGCTGGCTTCTCTTGACTTGCCCGTAAAATAAAGGCATTGGCTCCTTGGTCTTATGCTTCGACAAGCGGGAGATCTTAAGGAGTTCGTATCCCTCATCTTTAAGTTCTTCAGTGATGAGGTCAGTATGGGTATTAGCAGGTAGGCCTCGGATGACTACTTTCAAGGGCCTTTCCTCTTTGAGGGTGTAGCTTTTGTATTCAAGCCCTCGCTCTTCCATAAACTTGGTCAACTTACGGAAGTCATCATCCGTGTTGACCAGAAGCTTCATGAATTTGCCCGTCAAGCGGACCTGTATTAGTGGCACCTCTAATTTCAGGACGTTGAGTACTGAGTTCCAGTCTGATTTTGGCTGGAAGAAGATGGGCGGGGGTCTGTTGTCGTAGACTACCCTGTCGTCGGCTAGCTCGTGGATATTGTTGATGTTTCCCGCGGCTGAGAAGGCATTCGATGTAGGGATAGCAGTGGTGTCGGTGGTCCTTGGTTTGGATACCAGGTGTTTCGCCGGCTTTCTAAAGCCATCGCTGTCAGCGGGCCTCTTATCTTTTCGGCCTTTGGTTAAGTCCTGTGCGATTGTTATTGACGGGTCCAAAATTGGTAGCGCGGGCGCTACCGCAGAGGCGAGTAGTTCCCTTGAGTGTTGTGCTCTTTGGCACCTTTCCTCAATTTCAGTAACCGATGGGATCTGAAATAAAGCTATTCCAAAGTTAAATTTGATTTCGTCAATCAGTTTATAAAGTTCGGCCACAGTGGCGTGTAAACTGGTGTAAGACGGGTCATCTCCCTTTGTTTTTGCAATCGTGGTGGCCGTTAGTTGCAACTGGCTCTTGTAGTAAGACGCCTTTCTGAGCATGACCTGATTGATCAATACATACTCATCTGTCATTTCAGTAATTAGGGGAGCGGGCTGAATATAAACCGGCTCTTGATCCATATCATTATCTACCTGGTAGGTCTCTGGTGGACTCTCAGGTGGATCCGTGGTTATTATCGGTGGAGGTTCTTCCTCCGGGTTACTCATCGTGTAAATTTAAAAATTAAAACAAAATAAAATGAAAAAAGTAAATAGAATGCTAATTGCTTTTAATTTAAATAAAAGCTCGCCAGAATTCTACTCCAAAAGCGAAAAAATCAAAATTCAGCTTAGGTACGGGAGCGGGTCGAAAAAACGTCCGCACTCAACGAGATCTAAACTCCGAATCCTCCACGTGACGCTGCGTGGCGGGAACTAAAGCATAAGAATTCCAACACCATCCTCAGATTTTTGCTATTGCTGTTCTTTATTGCTTTTAATTTCTACTCACATTTGTCAGAAGCAGCACCCGTATTAGACATCAGAGCCGAAACATTCGCTGTTGCATTAGTCAAGAATTGGATTTCTCGCTTTGGATGTCGTGTAATAATCAAAATTGTCAAGGAATGCATATTTATTTTTGTAATTATCTAAATTCAACATAGTTCAAGCCGTGTTTTTTGGACCACTCTACCAACATGGATGCATGCTGAACTTTGAATCTAAAACAATCCCAACTGAAAATCAGCAGATATAGTAACTTCATCAACTGGATTGAAATTCATGACTGATCAGCTTTCTTGTTTCTCAGATACCAGATTGATGTAATGTTTCAACTATGACATCTAAATTGACAAACTTTTGCCATGTCTCAATCTTGACATCTAGCAGACAAGCCTTTGTGCTGTAACAATCCTGACGTCTACGGAACAAGTCTTCAATTGATTTTCTTCAATGCACTGCAAGCTAAAAACAACTAAACTTATTATTATAGAATTCACTTGAATTCCTCCTCCTAACTTCTTTCTCTTTAATCAACAAATAACTTGGTCTACTAACGCTAAGCATCTGGGAGTCTACCTTGATAGTAAATTAACATATATTAACCACATTAATCATATTAAAAAGAAATTTAACACCTGTCTTCGCATGCTTTATCCCTTCATTAATAGGAATTCCCCCCTCTCTATTGGAAATAAATTACTAATCTACATGTACTATATGCGTCCCGTAATAACTTATGCGAGTCCGGTTTGGGGCACTGCTGCAAGGCATCACATTAATTATATTAAAACTCTTGAAAATAAAATTTTACGTATGATAACTAATTCTCCTTGGTACTTTAGAAATGATGACATTCGTCATAGTCTTGCCCTCCCTTCTATTCAAAATTATATGCTCAAGATTGCGGAAAATTTTTATGCAAATCTTGAACACATTCCGAATGAGGAAATTCGTAATCTTCCGAGATACGATTTTTCTCTGCCGAAGAAGGACGGTCTTATATAACTTACAAATTACCCTAGACGAACTGGCTCAGTTGTCAGGAGCACCCTGACCTGTTCCTTTAGTCATCATTTCTAGCAGCTGCAACTCCATCCTGTGGTGTTTTTTATTTTTTTTGTTTCTTCTTTTATTTTTTAATTATTTTCTTTACTTTTACTCTAAATTTCTTTTTTCTTAATTGATGTTTTCTATTATTGAAATTCTCTGATTTACTCTTTTATTTTATTTTGATCTGGTAATTTGGGACAGACCTTGGTTACTTACTGCTTTGTTGTTTATTAATGTTTTTTATATCACCATGTGACTTACTCTCAGCTAGGAGTTTAGGCCCATATAAGGCCGTGGAACTCCGTAAACCTCACACTGACTGATTATAGAATTCACTTTTCAGTTCATTTGTTTAACTCTTTGAATGAACATTAGTTCGTAGTTGGTTTTATTGTTACCATAATTAATTCCTGCATAATTTTATTTATTTGTATATTATTTGTAATGTGGAACTTCATTGTACAATCTTTTTTCACATATGGCATAATTCAAATATCAGCATTCTGTAGGTAGTAAAAACTCACTTCATCAGCGAATTTGAGACTTCGCCTTCTTATATGATAGCCTGCACGAATTGGGGAAAAGGTTCGTAATATTTTATAAATCTTTCATATATAATTCGCAAGCCTAAATAACCTGCGGACTATTCTATAGATATTGTTTGAAATCGTGTGACTGTGATTGTAGACACACTTGAGCCAGCGGTAGCATCAAATATCACTAGGATTTTATCGAAGATTGTTCTATTTATATTGCAATAGTTATGGGTCTTTACCAATTAGTTGGTAACTGTTTAATGAAATCTTCTGAAAAATTCCCTAGCTAGAACGGGGTATCATCTGTTTGCTGAAAATGTATAACCTTAACAAAAATATTTTATATGCCCTCTCCTTCTTCCCCCCCCCCCCCAAAAAAAAAAGGAAATGAAAATTTAAACAAATGTTCAGTGGCGTAACAATAGAGGGGTAGAATGTAAAACTGAAAAATGCTTGATGCCTCAGTACCGAGGGTAGGAATTTTTTTATTTTTTAATAAATCAGTAGGTAAGCGTTCAGTATTTAAAAAGTGGGCTGAAAAGTTAGTAGGCTGGCACATAGATGGCGCTACTAGTATTAAATCCATATGATTTTTAGTTAGCCCTAATCTTCAAAAGATACGTGTATAAATTTGACAGCTGTTGCCCCATTAGTATGTGAGTTATAGCATTTTTAGTGTTCGTCACGTGCAGTCCACTCGGCTGACTGTCGATTGGACTCCGGAGTGAAATGATGGAGCCATGTTTCATCCATTGTCACATATCGACGCAAAAATTCGGGTTTATTACGATTGAACAGCTCCAAACACTGCTTAGAATCACCAATTCGTTGTTGTTTTGAGTCGATTGTGAGCTCGCGCGGCACCCACTTTGAACAGAGCTTTCGCATTTCCAAATATTCATTAACGATATGTCCAACACGTTCCTTTGATATCTTTAGGGTCTCAGCTATCTCAATCAACTTCCCTTTACGGTTATCAGAAATTATTTTGTGAGCTTTTTTGAAGTTTTCATTCGGTAACAGCCTCTTTGGGGCATCCATTGTGTGCATCGTCCTCGGTGCTCATTTCGCCTCGTTTAAATTTAGCAAACCACTACTCTACGGTTGGTTTTCCTGGTCCAAAGTCCGAATAATGTTTATCAAGCCAAGCCGCTGGACAAATTATAAGTATTGACGTGGAATGACTATTTGTTAACACGTTTTCTGCCATCTAGGAAAATACTTGTAAATTGGCAAAATGATTTTTTTTTTTTTTTTTTTTGCCAACTACGACATAACTCATTAATGATCACGACGTCTGAATCACCAATTGCTGTAGAAAATTGATCCATTGTTTAAGTGTTTAGCACACAGGAGAAGACTAAATAATACACTTAGCGTACCGAAAATGGATAATTTTTTCACAAAATCTGTATACAATAACTAATTGTTTAGAATGCAGAAACGTATCTATTAAAGATTTATTTTGAGGAATACAACAAATAAAAGTTACTTTGTTTATATTATGTTGAAAGATGGCAGCACTCATCAACAAAAGAAATGGAGCGTGTTTGCGCATGCGCAAACAGGCTTTGCTTTCAGTTACTCGCCTGAATTTCAGCCATTTTGCATGCTTAGTTGTTTGACAATCGTTTGAGTTGGTTATTGTCTATGTTTTTCGTGAAAATGGAAAAAAATGAGTATCGTGCTGTCATAAAGTATTTATTTTTGAAAGGCAATTCGCCTACACAAATCAAAGATGAGTTGGACGTTATGTATGGGGAATCTGCGCCATCATTTACGACTGTTACATTTTGGGGCGTCTGAGTTTAAACGTGGTCGTACGAGCTCGTGTGACGACGAACGTTCGGAACGACCAAAAACTGCCACTTGTGATGTTAACATCGCTCAAGTTCATCAAACGGTGTTAAAAAACTGTCGAATTAACATTAGAGAGATAGAAGAGGCTATGAAGATCTCCAGAGAACGCCTTTGTCACATATTGAATCACGATTTAGGCATGAGAATGTTGTCTGAGCTTTGGGTGCCGCGCTTGCTCACTTTGGACCAAAAATGTGTTCGAATGAACATTTCCAGCGCCCTGTTGGCACAATTTAGAAGCAATAAATCAGAATTTTGGCGCCGGCTAATTACTGTAGATAAAGCTTGGATACACCAGTACACCCCGGAAACAAAACTCCAGTCAAAACAGTCAGTGGACTGCAAAGGGGAAATCAGATCCAAAAAAGGCAAAGGCTGTTCCTTTGGCTAGAAAAGTGATGTCAACAGTTTTCTGGGACAGTCATGGAGTAATTTTAACAGATTATTTTGAAAAGGGGAAAACTATTACAGCTGCATGTTATGCTTCCTTTCTAGACAAACTTATGGTAGAAATTGTGAAAAAACTGCCACACTTACAGAAAAAGAAAATTTTCTTTCACCAGGACAATGCGCCGTCTCACACCTCAGCGGTCGATATGGCGAAAATCCATGAACTGCTTGACCACCCTACTTACTCACCAGATCTAGCCCCAAGCGACTTCTTTTTGTTCTCTAAGCTAAAAGTTGCAATTGGAGGATAGAGGTTTTTGTCAAATGAGGAAGCCATCGCCTTCGTAGACAACTATTTTGCAGAGAAAGACGATAGGTATTATTTGGATGGGTTGAAGAGATGGGAGCACCGCTGGGAAAAGTGTATAGAGTTACAAGGAGATTATGTAGAAAATAAAAATTAATTTGAAAAAAAAAATGTCTTTTTTCTTTGTCAGGTCAGAAACTTTTCAGATTACTCTCATATTAATAGGTATATTGAAACAAAAAGAGGCATAAGTTTTAAAAAACATTTTCACGCTAAGTGCTGGTTTTTCTTTATACGTATCTCGTTTAAAAATATCTTGTTTCACGCTTTTCTTCTGTCTAATATACTGTAAACTCTAAATGACTTTGTAACGACATTACCTCTTTCGTTTGTGATAGTCATATTGGAGTAAGATATTTGGCATGTTCTTTTAATCACAGAACTTGCCAAACTATTGTCAAATCCTCCCCCCCAAAAAATGAATTTGCGAGAGAAGATGGTTAAAATATTTCTTAGGACGATTAAATTCAAATTATGGCTTCCACAAGCATATATTGTGTGTTGAAATTTTTTTGCAGGATAAATGCTTGTACGATTTTATACAAGCCTCTCATATTAGCACTTGTTATCGTATTCCTGGCCTCGACAGTTCCCTTACTGAAATTCCTTCCTTACTAATATGCTTTCGGTTTTGGCTACTAAATTTTTGTCGATTGTATCAGAAAAAATTCATCTTTCCTTTGTACTCACACCATTTTCAGAGTTATTTATATTAACATATCTTAAAACTAGTAATATAAAAAAAAATTTTAAGTCAATTCCCACTTTTTTTTCACTCTATTGCAGAAAAGTCCTTTACAAATAAAGTTGAAATGTTCCTCTTACATCTGGCGCCATCTATTGGTAGATATATGCAACTTAAATCTAGAAAAAACTAAAATTAATTAATTAAAGTTAATTAATTAATTAATATTTGAAAAAACTGTATTAACATCAAGTGTCATCCACTACAAGTTTAAAAAAATGTATTTGAGCTTGAGTGGATGAATAAAAAGTATTTTATTAAAAAATTTAAAATTTGAACAAGATATATATAGGGAGAGTATGAACTAATAGTAGGAATTTAATAACATACAGGGTGTAACCAGCAAGACCGGATAAACTCTGCACAGCCAGATTCGTTGTTTGGAATACATAAAAAATGCCCAAAGAACTGTATCTTTATGACCCATAGTTTTGGAGAAAAATGCGAGAGAAAATGTATGACGTCATATCCTGTTTACGAAAAAAACCTTTATTCGAAGCGTAAATATCGTTACTAAATAAAATAGTAACTAGACATTAAATAACTTTATTAACATTTCTGCTAGCCATTTCCTAACTTTAGTATACTTATGCAAATTTATTTTTGTATTTGCATAAGTTTACATAGGAAGATGTTCGAAATGTCCAACGCGCATAATGAGGCACGTGAAATGACGTCAAGCCGTTGTTTGAATATTTAAAAAGCTGCATGTAATAGCTATCTGTATGGCGCATTAAACTCAACGTTACTAAAACTGAAGCTGTTCTCTATACTTGGAAACGTCCTAATATTACTATTTTTAACACTCCTATAACTTGGTCAAATGAAGCAAAATACCTTGGAGTCATACTTGACAAGCCTTTTACCTATCATTCTCACGTCAATTATATCAAAAATAAATTCAATATGGCTGTTAAAAAACTCTACCCTCTTATCTCTCGCAGTAGTCATACCAACATTGATACTAAAATTCTTATCTATATGGTCTACTTGCGTCCCATTATAACATATGTCAGTCCAATATAGGGATCCGCTCGCAAATCTAGAATCAAAGATATTCAAACTCTTGAAAATAAAGTATTAAGCGTGGCAGTTGATGCACCGTGGTTTGTCAGAAATAAAGATATTCTCTCTGCTCTGGAAATTCCTTCAATTAAAAATTTTATTCACAAGCTCGCAACTAATTTTTATAATAATATTCCTAATAATCCTAATACTCTGCTCAAACGCCTTCCTGATTATGACATTACTCTTCTCATCAATAATAAATGTACGTGTACTTCACTGAACATTTTAACTAAATAATATTTTTACCAGCTCTCTCTATTTGTTCTTTTATTTATTATATATTTGTATTTAAATTCTAATTATTTTTTTTTTACTTTTATAGATACTGAGCAAGCCATATTTCTCTTACGATATCATCCTCAATATAATCATCCAGATAGAAGTGCATGGCAGCTAACGCTGCCAATATACTCGTTAAAGTCAAATTGTTTTGTTTTGTTAGCAATCTGTAATCTTCACATGATAATGCATTCCGGTCTGGCATATTGCGACATGTACATCTTCGATGGATGTAATAGTAATGCGTTACAAGCTGCTAGGGAGTATTCTCGTCGCTATCCGTCACGTCGTTCTCCCAATGCCAACGTGATCCACAGAGTGGACGACAGACTGCGAAATACTGGAAGCGTGTACCCGATAAACAATCTGCACGATGTTGATAGAAGAACGAACTTTAGACTTTAAAGTAAATGATGTTTGCATTCTGACTGATAGTAAGAGCTCCATACAGTATTTAAAGGATTGGCCAAGCCTCCTGGACAAATTGGGGCAGGATATCGTTTCCAAACTAGCTGTTTTGGACCAGATCGGATGTGCTTGCAGTGGATTCCCTCTCGTGTGGGCATCTACGGAAATGAAATTGCTGATCTGCTCGCTAGGGAAGGTTGCGAACTTCCCAAAGCTTCTTCTTCCAATCTGTTAGCTTCAGAGGTTCATTCCATGACTTTAGCCAGAGCGAATACCGCTTGGAGGTCGCCACCAATTCATGCATGGTACTCCGCTAAATATCCTGGTATTTCCTTGCAGTGCCCCTGTCCTAGATCTGCTCAAACGGCTTTAGCTAGACCAGGGGTCGGCAACCTTTTGAGTCGGAAGAGCCAAAAATGACAATTTACAAAATTTCAAAGTTTTAAAGAGCCACAAAATTTTTTCTTGCCAACAATAAATAACCGGTGGGCTGAAAGGTTCGTAGGCTGACACATAGATGGCGCTACTAGTATTAAATCCATACGATTTTTAGTTAGCCCAAACCTTCAAAAGGCACGTGCATAAATTTGATAGCTGTTCACTATTAGTATGTGAGTGATAGCATTTTTAGTGTTCATCACGTGCCGTCCACTAGGCTGACTGTCGATTGGATTCCGGTGAGAAATGATGGAGCCATGTTTCATCCATTGTCCCATATCGACGCAAAAATTCGGGTTTATTACGATTGAACAGCTCCAAACACTGCTTAGAATCATCAATTCGTTGTTGTTTTGGGTCGATTGTGAGTTCGCGCGGCACCTACTTTGAATAGAGCTTTCGCATATCCAAATATTCATTCACGTTATGTCCAACACGTTCCGTTGATATCTTTAGGGTCTCAGCTATCTCAATTAACTTCACTTTACGATTATCAGAAATTGTTTTGTGGACTTTTTTGACGTTTTCGTCGGTAACAGCCTCCTTGGGACGTCCACTGCGTGCATCGTCCTCGGTGCTCATTTCGCCTCGTTTAAATTTAGCAAACCACTTCTCTAAGGTTGATTTTCCTGGTGCAAAGCCCGAATAATGTTTATCGAGCCAACCTTGGTTTCAATAGTATTTATTTTTTTTCGCCAAGCAGAAATGCTTTATTAACCCACGAAATTCCTTTTTATCCATTTTTTCAAAGTAACAAAAGTTGCTTCACTAAAAATGCTATAACTCACATACTAATATTGCAACAGCTGTCAAATTTATACACGTGTCTTTTGAAAGTTAGGGCTAACTAAAAATCATATGGATTTAATACCAGTAGCGCCGATTTAATAATACTAGCCCACCTGTTTATACTCGCATAAATAAAGTTTTTTTATAAAAAAAAAACTAATCTATTTATTCATAAGAAAAAATATCTATCTATTCATTATATCATTCTATTTATTCATTATTAGATAACTTATTATTTAAGTAAAAAATTAAAACAATTAAACATTTACTTACAACACTAACTGTAACTTGTAATTTAACAAACAATTGAACAAACAAATTCAATGGGAGCGATGGCTTTGCATGGTTATTCAAGTAGAAAATTTAAAATTTATTAAACAATGTAATTTGTACTTAAAATAAAAAAACAATAACATATATTTGAGCAAATATATTCAATGGGAGCATTGGCTTTGCATGATTTTAGAAAGTTTGGATAAATTTGGCTCATAACTTGTTGCTTTAAGTTTTAAACACGACTCTAAATTTTCATTTGTTAGTTGGCTTCTTACTTTACTTTTAATTATATTCATGCAAGAGAACGCTTGCTCGCACAAATATGTCGATCCAAAGATAGTCAGTACTCCAAATGACAACTTCTTCACCTCACTGTAGCAATCTGGAAGACCATTCCATGCGTCGAATATAAGTGCCTCAACTCGCGGCATTTCTGTTAAAGTTGTCCACTTTTGTTGCGTTACGTACATACATTTCTGGACCTCCAACTCTTCCAACTTGCTTTTCAACTCTGTAAATTTTCCACTCCACAAAGCTTTACTTTTTAAATCGATCAATTGCATTTCTAGAGATCCAGTATCAATTCCAAATGGCTCAATGTGGATTTCGTTACTATTTGTGTTGAGTGGATTTACTATGAATGCTAGAGTGGTTTTGTTGGTTTTGAATTGCTCAAATCTGTCAGCAAATTCATCTTTAATTTTTTTATAACTGTGCTGAAGTACCTCCTGTCAACAGTTGCACTAGTTTTATCACGATATTGCTTTAGAAATTGAAAATGAAGTAATTTACCGCTCTGAATATCTTCTGCAAAAAGAATGAATTTTTCTTCAAAACAAACCAATTCTTCTACCAAAACATAGGCTGGGTTTCCCTTTCCTTGCAGTTTTAGATTCAGCTCATTTAATTTCGTTGTGATATCCACCATAAAGTAAAATTTTTGCAACCATTTGTCGTTCTCTAATTCAGGGTGATTAATGCCTTTTTCATTTAGGAATGTATTTATTTCATTCAAGCACAAAGCAAAACGTTTCAACACCTTACCTTTGGAAAGTCATCGCACTTTATTGTGAAGTAGGAGGTCGGAATACTAAGTTTCCATTTCGTTTAAGAATTCTTTAAACTGACGATGGTAGAGTGCTTTTGACAAGATGCTGTTAACAATCTTGGTTACCAAATTCATGACCTCAACTATTTCGGCCGGAAATGTTTGGGCACAAAGCGCTTCTTGGTGTATTATGCAGTGAAACGTAAGAATTTCGTGGTTTATTTTGCTCTGAAGAATCGTTATTGCCCCTTTATTTTTTCCTGTCATACTTCTGGCTCCATTAGTTGCTATTGAAACGATTTTATTTAAATCGATCTTATTGTCTTCAAGGCATATTTGCTCAGCATTCGCTATATCTTCCCCTCTAGTTTGTCCCGAGAGCGGTAGCAATCCTAGAAGTTCTTCTTTTGGACCTTGGGAAGACATATACCTGACAAAAAGGGCAAGTTGTGCCGTGTCTTTTATGTCGCAAGACTCATCTATAGCAAGTGATATGACAGAAGAAAGTTGAATATCTTCCACCTACAAATATGTTACATTTGAAGACATTTTAGCTATTCTATCTTGTGCTGTTTTAGCGGATAATGGCAAATCTTTGATTTTTTTCAAGATTTCTGGTTGGTTTTTGAAATCACGAAACAGTTCTTTAGATCCACGTATGAAGCAATCTTTGACATACTCACCATCTGCCTTGCCTTTTTTGCAATTTCTAGTGATACTGCGAAGCTTGCTAGATTAACATTACTTGTAAATTGCGCCAAGTTACTTAACATGGAACTTGATTGCTGATTTTGTTTTTGGAGCTCGTCGACAGCTTTTTTTCGTTCTTCGCCGGCTGGATATTTACTAGCAAACTGAGTATGTTTTTTAGTGAAGTGTCTCTCTAAATTTGATTTCTCATTTTGTGCGAGTTTTTCGTGGCAAATGAGACAAGTCGGAAGGCCATCTGAGTTGCATATGAAAGCTAACGACTCCGTCCATTCCCGATTGAATTCTCGATGTTCATCTTCAGTTCTTCTCTTTTTTTTGTTTGTAGATGCCATGCTTGCGGTAAAGCTGTAATAAAGGATCTTTAAAATTATTATTTAGGTATCCAAAACAGCAGATTAAAAATTTTGCAGTTATTCGAGCACAGTCGGAGTAACTAAATGAAAGCACAAAAATAAAAATCACGCGAGGTGCGAGAGAGAGAGAATCGAGTAAGATACCAAAACCATCGTTTCAGTCCACCAGAACCAAGGCGAAAATAACCTTTGATCTTGAAAAGCGGCGCCGAGGGGGAAAGCAACAATCGGTTGTCTGGGAAGAAACTAATAGCAAGCGCATTGTTTATTAATATTAAGTACGTATCGTGGGAGTTTGCGGCTGCTGAGAAGAGAAATATCATAATCAAAGTTTTGAAGACCTTTGAGGACCTGGTTATTGGAATGAGAAACAGAAGCATAGAACTTTGTTTCTTTGAGTGCGGTGAAAAGCGAGTACAAGTGGCTGAGAGATAGAATCG
>BPLQ01010191.1:0-178363 GCA_021605075.1 Caerostris darwini
GATTTCTAACAGACTTTTAATTTTTGAAAGAAAAAATACTTCGAAACATTCTTGGTCCAGTTAAAGAAAATGATGGATGGAGAATTTTGTTTAACCATGAAATCTATAGAAAATATAAGCCACCTAATATTGCCAGACTCATCAAATTTTTTCGTATCAGATGGCTTGGACATATATTTAGATGTGATAATATCAGCCCTGTTAAAAAGACGATTTTTAGATGTACCAGGAAAAGATGTAGAGATTACACAAGATGGATAGACTGCATAGAGGCAGATCTCAAGACATTAAAATTAATCGTTGGCGACCTGTGGCGTCTGATTGGATCTATTGGAGGAAGCGTATTGAGACGGCCTTGGACTGTAGTGCACGTAAAGAAAAATAATACTACTTCCAACAAGAATTTAAAGGTAGCTCTTCGGCAGTATCATGTCGCTTAGGTGAGAATATAAAATAAATCCATCAGGTTGCCAGAAAATCGATGTGAGTTTCTTGTATACACGATTTCACACTTACCCCGACATCGCCTCGTTTCTCTAAATACTATCTGCAATGGATGCCAACAGGGGTTCAAACCAAAGTATTCCAGCACACTCATTGAGCACGATATCACAGCTCAACAAGTCGTATGTCTCTTTGCCCTGTGATAGCTTGTGTAACGTGTCGTATGTCTCGTTGTCCTGGAATAACGGTTGGAACGAGTCGTATGACTTGTTGTCCTAGGATACAGTATGCAAGGAGTAATATATCTTGTTGTCCTAACGTGAGCAACAAGAAGTTTGTCTCGCTGCTCTGTGATAAAGTTTGCAAAGAATCGAACAAATCTGACTCATACGAAAGAGGAAAAAACAACTCTTTTACAACATTTGAACTAATTTTTTAAAATTTACAAGTTTTTCAGTTTTCTGCCAATTTTTTAAACTTTTATTCTATTTAATCTTAAAAATTAAAATTCGTTGGCTAATTTGAGATAATGATTATTAACGCTTAGTGGTCACCTTTTATTACAAATTTCCATTATGATAGTTAAAACTTTCTTTACCTTTTCATCTAGTTAAGACCTGAGAGTTGAGATATTGCCAAAGAGCCGAGATTTTAAGTTAAGTTAAGAATCTCTGAAAAGTGATAATATCTTGAATAATTTTAGAGTTGTTACCATGTAGAACGATATCAGGATATTATAAAAATTGGAGGTTTATGGAACATTGCGGAAGTTTAATTTAAAAGTAGCCATATATATTTTAAGTCAGCCTAAAGTCATAGCAGCTGTTGGGTTCCACAAAGTAGCCTGATTTAGTTAAATAAAGTCGAAGCTATCAAAATGTTAAAAAAGTTAGTTATGAGAACACGTTTCATTGAATCTATTAATGGAATTTTATTAGTTTATTTTGTATTTCAACATCGTGATGATTTTCAGAATCAGTTAGAAATTTTTGAAACTGATGAGATTTTCCTTTGAAATATCTTTCAAGCATTTGAAAGTTGCAGGGATGGAAAATGTTTAGGATATTAATTAGGGTAATTTAGAATTTATTGCATGTTTAGGATATTATTATTATTATTTTTTTGAATTTTGATTCCAAATTAAAACTTTATTTTAAACTTTATATTAAACTTTTTTTTATTACTCTTTATTTTAAAACTATTTCAAAGGAACGGATACAGATTTCATGAAATGAATGCTAGATAATATAATTTGATAATATGATGAATTTCAGTATAATGTAATGAATTAATGAATTTTTGTCCTATTATATGTTTAGAATAAGTTTTTTCATACACAGCGCACTCTTTTGCAAAATATTTTCAGAATGTTTGGAAAAACATACATTTTTGTAAGACACAATAAAAAAAAACTTGTATATAGGATATATAATTATATATATAGGTTTGGTTTGCCGCTCTATAATCATGTTGTGCACACTTTGGACTAATTACTAATTAGACCGGGAACTACAGTTTAAAGTGGATTCCGAACCATTAATAAACATCCATGTCACCGCCAGAATTCGAACTTGAAGCCGATGGTACCATAGCGCTAGCCGATTGGTCATCAGGCAACATATATATACATATATATATATGTATATATATAGCACCTAAGCTTTAAAAGGCTTTAAGTTTACCATAAATTTTTTTTAAATCTTTAGCAGAAGGCCTTCAATTTTTTTAACTGATTAATAAACTCTCTAAACTGACCTTCACATTTTGCAATGAAAACACTATTTCAATAAGTCATTTTTCTGTGGTGTTTTAAAATTTAAAACGAATAACTTCTAAGAATATCTCAATGATTCCTACTTCTTGTTACTCATTTTTAATAATTCAGATAATTGCTCTGTTTAGTACCTATACATCGTATGTATTGAAACTTTCAAACATTGCCCTCTAAGTCCTGTATAAAATGATGTGGTGCATAAAGAAGTAATAACAGTGAAATAGTTATTATCTCTGGAAGTTTTGCCAACCCTCAAGCGGAAGATCTTCCGTGTTAGTTTACTATACAGTCGAGAATCAGCTGCGTGTTGAGTCCATTTCACACTAGACAAGTCTGCGTTCTTCTTGTGCGGGGCACGCTAGGCGATGGCGTGAGTGTCAAAGACACCTGCTAAAAAGACTGTCCTTGTCAGGCGGAGTGACAGCTCTGGCCTAACGAGACACTTTCCAATTGCACACAAATATCGCCCGACTGCCTATGGCACTTCTGGGTAGAGGTGGGACAAGTCAATAATGGAAGTGTTATTCACACGTTTAAAGCTGAATTTTATGTAACATTGCACTTTTCGATACATTTTAAAGCATAGTTTTTGCAAAATCAATTTGACAGTACGATTATGCATATGGAAGTACGATATTATGCATTTATTGAGAAAAATTACGTACAAAAACTAATTGTTAGTGGAATTTTTTTTAATCTATAATTTATTTGACACAGGAAATTCAAAATCAAGAAAGAATGAGTACACTGTGATGGAAATTGGCAGACGAGGGATAATGCATTTATAAATAGGAGATTTTAATAAAAAATTAAGTTATTGATGAGTAGGAAGTAGAACCATTCAGTGCTTTAACACTGCAATGAGCCTCTTTTAAAGTGACTTAACATTTCGAGATACGTGGTTTAACATTTTGGGTACACAATTTAAAATTTTTTTGTAAGCAGTTTAACATTTTTTTGTAAGCAGTTTAACATTTTTTTGTAAGCAGTTTAACATTTTTTGTACACAGTTTAACATTTTGAAGTAAGTGCTTTAACATTTCGAGGTACATGTTTAAGTATTTCGAGGTACATGCTTAAATATTTCGAGGTACAGAAGAAATCAGACTGCAGATTATACCTAAAGGGTATAGGACCATATTGCTGTGAACCGTATACACAGTTCTCTCTTTATCTCACCAAATAATCGGCTAAACTAGAAAATTTCGTATAAAATCTTTCTTAACTTTGTAGTCCAACGAACCATAGAGGAGGTATCCGAATGGTCGGGATGTAATCAGTCAATTCAAATATTTCTGTAATACTTTACTTAATTTTTTTTATTGGGCACATTACAAATGACGGTATGATACATAAATATAATATTAAAAATGCAAACACATAACTGGCGTCTATCAACAATGAAGGAGCGTGGGAAAAGTTCTTAGACGAAGTACGGTTACAGTTCAAGTGGAAGAGTTTAAAGAGTAACAAAATGGTAAAAGTTCTAGATATTCAGTATTTTCGACACTTCCCTTCGTTTAAAGTTAAAGTATATCCCATAATGCATAAATATTAGTGTGAATTCAGAAAATATTGGTGGGCAAAGAAGCATCAAGCAGAGCTTGTCTTCTGGTGATTGCTGTAAGTGGCAGGTGTTATGCTATGTTAAAATAAATTTTACAACTGCTAAAGGTAGCAGGTGCTAAAGGTGCAGTACTTAATCCAAGTATCGTTGTAGTATCGTTGTGCTTCTGATTTATCCCTGGAGGTGATCAGCTATTGAAGGTGATGCCCCTTCCCCAACCATAATACAGTGTTGTAGAGCATTGTGGTATTCAACAGACACATCACAAATGAACCACCTTACAAGTCGTCACCAGACTAAGAATGACATTGGTGACAAAGTAACTAGACTCATTGGTTATTATACTGTCTTGTGTCATTCAGTGGTCAAGAAGCACTGGTTTAACACCATTATTATCTTCAGCCTCTGACTTTTCCTCCATTTTTATTTCGTTAACTTATCACAAGAGAAACGTTCATAATAGGTATTGAACATAAACCAATCAGTTGTGTATTCCTTCTAATTTCCAAAGTGAAACAATCAATTTTTAAACGTGGTGCACTTTCTCTGACAGGAGAAGATTTAAATATGTGATTAAAATTCAGCAATTGAACGTATTATTTTGTCTCCAATGTTGCCAGAAGGAGTGCATTGATGCAAAGAAATCTTTATTTCGTAATTTTGTGGGGTGTTTTATTTTTATGGATATATTTTTTTTTATTTCCAAAGGCAAGTTTACAAGACAAACGGACAGGACATAATAAATTAAATACAAAGAAAAAATAGAAACAAACGACAACAGTTAATCCATCCATTTAAGTCTCGCAATTCAATAACTCTTCCATAAAGAAACAGGTGGCAGTGCAGAACAGGAAGTAAGGTGAGACATATCCATTTCTTCCTGGTTATCACATATGAGTCAGTGAGGGTCAGGAGTCAGTTTAATTCTGTGAAGGTGCTTGAGGAGACAATCGTGACCACAGAAAAGCCATGGCAATGCAACCGATGATAATGGGACATACCACTTGCATTCCACTGCAGAAGACACTCACACTGAGAGTCAGACTGATGGTCGTGTTGTAGATCGTTTTGCCATATTATGCATTACCTGTAGTGCACTATGAGAAGTACTCTAGTACGTTGCACTCTCAGTTTTTTATGAATACAAATGAATAAGAAAATCGAGATTTTCAAATGCATTCTATTCATCAGCTAACTTAAAGAATCGTGACCATCAGTATGGAAATTTTTTTATTGGACCAGAAAATACCAGTAAATTTTAATTTCCTATTGCCATCATGCTAATTTTAATCATTAAGACATTGTTGACATTTTACAAATTTATTATGACAATAGATAGATGAAAGCATAAATTTCTTCGCTCACGAGGACTGATGGCAAAATATGTTATTAAATTTAATTTTTTGGTTAATAATTACTACAACCTTGTTGTGATATGTTCTCGTTTTTTACAACGTGAAATATTTTTTACAAGGTTTTACAAATTATTATAAAATATTGTGTTGAACCTTTTCTGTAAAATACCTGCTCCAATAACATGCAAAACTGAATAGGTTACAAATTTATTCTATGATATTAAATGATATCATTCTATTAATACATTTATGTAAAATTTTAATAATAGAATGATTACATTTAATGTATTTGAAAAAGTATTTTTGTGTAAAGCATTTTTAATGTATGTTTCTTAGCAAGAATGTGCTTTTAATAATAAATATATTTATCTTAACAATGTATAATTTCTAATGCATTTTTGTAATGCATTACATTACGTATTTTTAAATGTATTTTTGTAATGCGTTATAGCATGTATTTTTAAATGTATTGTTGTAATGCATTATATTATGTATTTGTAAATGCATTTTTATGCAAAATATATGTATTTTTCTTAACAATGTTTTTTTAATAAAAAATGTAAATGTATTTTTCGGTATTTTCTTAACAAGAACACATAAGTTAAATTTTAATCAAATAAATGACACAAAGTTACGTTTTTAACATTTCAGATTTTAAAATAATTTAATATATAATTAACTGTAAACAGCTATATAAATTTTTATAAAACTAAAACTGACGAAAATAAATAATATTTTCTACTCTTTGAATAAGACCAGGTAAAATAATTTACCAAGAATCTTGTGCATTTTAATTTACAATATTTTCCAACTGATACTGAAGAAGCCATTTATTCCACATTAGTTTGTAAGTATATCTCACATAAGAGACATATAATTTAAAAATAATCTAGTAGATACTCTTGAATCCTGCCCATTAAGTTTGGTTTATGATTTTTAACTGCTATTAATAGTTTCTTTTCCCATCAGTTATTATTTATTAATAAACACTAGTTACATCCAGATATTTTTGAAGTAGAAGATCTAGAATGATTTGGTGAGAAATTATTAAGTAATATTTAGTAGGAACACGGAATTCAAGACGTTAAAAATGCGCTTTACGTTCTCCTTATATGAGATGAACTCTTTTATTTAAAGAATACTTAAGATATTATGGCATTGAAGTCTTTTTATTTTGTAAACTTGTCGTTCTGTTGATAGTTGTTTAAGAGGTACTTAACTGAAAATAAATAATTTTTCGAAGCAGTAACGGATATATTTTTGAAGTTTTAGAGGTTAATTATTTATTCGTTTAGTTTTCCTATTTTACCCCTGCATATCGTATCATTAATTATTAATACAATTTATATTATAATACAATTATATATTTATAATAATTTTTTATATTATATTTATACGAGATTAACTCTTTTCTTTCCCGAATTTTTAAAGCATTATAACATGAAAGTCTTTCTTTAAAATATTTTGGTGAAATTTTTCTGTATATGATAGTAGACTTCAATAACATGCATAACTGGATTAGTAACAAATCTATTCTGTGATATAACATGTTGTCATTCTATTAATAAAATTATGTATAATTTTAATTATAGAATGATAATATTTTATATATATGTATATATATATATTTGTATAATGTATTTAAGAAATGTATGTTTCGTGACAGAAATGTATTTTTAATAATAAATATATTTAACAATGTATGACGTATAATGTATTTTTGTAATGAATATTATGTATTTGTAAATATATTTTTATGTAAAAAGTGTAAATGTATTCTTCCGTATTTTTCTTAGCAATGTATTTTTAATAAAAAGTGTAAATGTATTTTTCTGTATTATTCTTAACAATGTATTTTTAATAAAAAATGTAAATGTATTTTTCTTAACAATGTATTTTTAATTAAAATTATAAATGTGTTTTTCTATATTTTTCTTAACAAGAACACATAAGTTAAATTTTAATCAAATAAATGACATCAGAATTACGTTTTTAACATTTCAGATCTTAATACAATTTAATTTATAATTAATTGTAAACATAAATTTTTATATGATTAAAACTTACGAAAACACAATAATATTTTCTACTCTACGAATAAGGCCAGGTACCATAATTTGCCAAGAATCTTGTGCATTTTAATTTACAATATCTTCCAACTGATACTGAAGAAGCCATTTATTCCACATTAGTTTGGAAATATAGCTCACATAAGAGACATATAATATAGAAATAATCTAGTAAATACTTTTGAATACATCCCATTAAGTTTGGTTTACGATTTTTAACTGCTATTAATAGTTTCTATTCCCTTCAGCTCATTATTTATTAATAAACACTATTTACATTCTGACATTTTTGATGTAGAAGATCTAAAATGATTTGGTGAGAAATTATTAAGTAATATTTAGTAGGAACACGGAATTTAAGTTGTTAAAAATGCCCTTTACGTTTTCCTTATATGAGATGAACTCTTTTATTTAAAGAATATTTAAGATATTATGGCATGGAAGTCTTTTTATTTTGTAAACTTTTAGTTCTATTGGTAGATGTTTAAGAGGTATTTAACTGAAAATAAATAATTTTTCGAAGCAGTAACGGATATGTTTTTGAAGTTTTAGAGGTTAACTTATCTATTCGTTTAGTTTTCCTATTTTAACCTTGCATATTCTATCATTAATTATTAATACAATTTATATTATAATACAATCATTATTAACACAATTATATATTAATAATAATTTTTTATATTATATTTATACGAGATGAACTCTTTTCTTTCCTGAATTTTTAAAGCATTATAACATGAAAGTCTTTTTATAAAATATTTTGTTGAACTTTTTCTGTATATGATAGCAGACTTCAATAACATGCATAACTGGATTAGTAACAAATTTATTCTGTGATATAACATGTTGTCATTCTATTAATAAAATTATGTATAATTTTAATTATAGAATGATAATATTTTATATATATATATATATATTTGTATAATATATTTAAGAAATATATGTTTCGTGACAGAAATGTATTTTTAATAATAAATATATTTAACAATGTATGACGTATAATGTATTTTTGTAATGCATATTATGTATTTGTAAATATATTTTTATGTAAAAAGTGTAAATGTATTTTTCTTAACAATTTATTTTTAATAAAAAATTTAAATGTATATTTCTTAACAATGTATTTTTAATTAAAATTGTAAATGCATTTTTCTGTATTTTTCTTAACAAGAACACATAAGTTAAATTTTAATCAAATAAATGACATCAGAATTACGTTTTTAACATTTCAAATCTTAATAGAATTTAATTTATAATAAACGATAAATAGCTGCATAAATTTTTATATGACTAAGACTTACGAAAACACAATAATATTTTCTACTCGTCGAATGAGACCAGGTAAAATAGTTTACAAGATTCTTGAGCACTTTAATTTACAATATCTTCCAACTGATACTGAAGAAACCATTTATTCCACATTACTTTGGAAATATAGCTCACATAAGAGACATATAATTGAGAAATTATCTAGTAAATACTTTTGAATACAGCCCATTAAGTTTGGTTTACGATTTTTAACTGCTAACAATAGTTTCTTTTCCCTTTAGCTTATTATTTATTAATAAGTACTAGTTACATTCTGAAATTTTTGATGTTGCAGATCTGGAAAGATAGGGTGAGAAATTATTAAGTAATATTTAGTAGGTACACAGGATTTAATCGTTAAAAATGAACTTTATGTTCTCCTTATACGAGATGAACACTTTTATTTCCAGAATATTTAAGACATTACGACATGAAAGTCTTTTTATTTTGGGAACTTGCCGTTCTATTGGCAGTTGTTTAAGAGGTACTTACCTGAAAATGAATAATTTTTTGGCGCAATAATCGATATGCTGTTGATATTTTAGAGGTTAACTTATTTGCTTGTTTAGTTTTTCTATTTAACTCCTGTATATATTATTATTATTATTATTATTAAAAACATTTTTATACATATTGATGATGTTTCATATTTAATAATTTTTAAATTATATTTATATGAGAAGAACTCTTTTATTTCAGGAATATTTAAAACATTATGATTTAAAAAGCTTTTTATATTGTGAACATGTCGTTCTGTTGGTAGTTGTTTAAGAGGTACTTACCTGAAAATAAATAATTTTTTGTAGCAGTAACGAATATGTTTTTGATGTTTTAAAGGTTAACTTATTTATTCGTTTAGTTTTTTTTTCTATACACTGACTACCAATAAGTATTTCGACACCTGTGATAGAAAAGAAAAACGAACATTATTCAAAATCAATAGTTGGTAGAACCTCCACGAGAGGCAATTACAGCGTGAACTCTCCGGGGCATACTTTCCACAAGTCTTTGTATGACAGCTAGTGGTATTTTCTTCCACTCGGCTTGGAGAAGACATAGAAGTTCCTTCACCGATTTTGGACGGGTAGTGCACCCCTGAATTCGGCGATGTAATGCGCCCCAGAGGTTCTCGATAGGGTTCAGATCTGGGCTCTGGGTAGGCCAGTCCATTCGATAAACTCTATTGACACCATACCAAGCCTTGGTTAACGTCGAAACATGACAACTGGCATTGTCGTCCTGAAAGTAACAGGGGTCCAACCCGTAAAACTGCCACAACGTAGGAAGCACATTGTCATCCAAAATAGTGCAGTAGGCATCGGCGTTGAGCTTGCCATGAATGGGAACCAAGGGTCCCAGTCCATACCAGGAGAAACACCCCCAGACCTTAATTCCACCTCCGCCGAACTTGACTGTTGGTACAATGAATTCTGGCAGGACACGTTCTCCAGGCAGACGCCAGACCCAGACCCTGCTATCCGAACGGTAAAGGGTGAAACTTGATTCGTCACTCCAAAGAATCCGTTTCCACTGATCTACAGTCCAATTTCGATGTGCTTTGCACCACATTAACCGAGCAGCGCGGTTGGACTTTGTGATTAAAGGCTTATGGGCAGCAGCACGACCATGAAAACCATGCAGATGTGCTTCCTTACGGATGGTATTCATTGAAACAATACTCCCGGATGCCTGTTAAAACTGCTCACGGATGAGGGCCATCGGTTGGGTGCGGTTCTTCCGAATTTCTCTGGTGAACACTCGTCGGTCTCTATCTCCCAGTTTCGTTGGTCTGCCGACTCGGGGCACATTCCGACAATCTCCGCTCACCTTCCACTTCTTAATCACATAGGCCACTGTCGATTTTGGGTACTTCAGATCACTAGATATGTCCCTTAAGGATCGCCACATTTGTGATACCCGATAATTACACCTTTCTCGAAATCAGAGAGCTCCGAACTGCGCGGCATCTTGCATGCGACTAATGCCGATGCTGTTTCCTACACGATATATACCGGCGGATTCCGTGACGTACCTCAGGACAGCAGATATCGTCATTTGCATAGGTGTCCAAATACTTATTAGTAGTCAGTGTATAACCCCGGTATATCTTATTATTATACAATTTATCTGTATAGTTATTATAATAATTTTTTATATTATATTTATACGAGATGAACTCGTTTCTTTCCAGATAATTTAAAACATTATAACATGAAAGTCGTTTTATAAAATATTTTGTTGAAGTTTTTCTGCATAATAGCAGGCTGAATAATATGCATAGCTGGAGTAGTAACAAATTTATTCTATAATATTAATCGTATCATTCTATTAATAAAATTATGTGTAATTTTAATAAGAGAAGGATAATATTTAATGTATTTTTGTAATGATATTATGTATTTTTACCTAATTATGTATGTATCTTTTTAAGAATGTATTTTTAGTAAAAAATTTAAATGTATTTTTCTTAACAAGCTCTTTTTTTTTTCAAATGTTAACTAGAAATAATTTCGTAAGTTGTTTTAATTTTAACAAGAAAATAAAAGTTAAATTTTAATCAGATAAATGACCCAGAATTACATTTTTATCATTTCAGATTTTATTGTAATTTAATTTATATTTAACTGTAAATAGCTATATAAATTTTTATCTAACTAAAACTTAACGAAAACGCAATAATATTTTCTATTCTTCGAATGAGACCAGGTACCATAATTTACCAAGAATCTCGTGCATTTTAATTTACAATATCTTCCAACCGGTACTGAAGAATCCATTTATTCCACATTAGCTTGGAAATATAGCTCGCATAACAGACATATAATTTAGGAATAAACTAGTAAATACTTTTGAATAGAGCCCATTAAGTTTGGTTTACGATTTTTAACTGCTATTAATAGTTTCTATTCCCTTCAGCTTATTATTTATTAATAAGCACGAAGTTACATTCTGACATTTTTCATGTGAAAGATCTGGAATGGTAGGGTGAGAAATTATTAAGTAATATTTAGTAGGAACACGGAATTTAAGTCGTTAAAAATGAACTTTATGTTCTCCTTATAGGAGATGAACACTTTTATTTCCAGAATATTTAAGACAAAATAAAAATCTATATTCAAAGTCATTGCAATCCTGCCCTGTACAAAGAAACCCTCCCCTGCCTCGAAATCTGCCGGTAGGCAGATGGCTTTGGCTCACCATGAACTGTAGTGCCAAGGAGTTAGTTAGTTTGAATGTCATTGAGTGATTTTATAAAATGTTACAATATTGTCACGATGTTGTCAATGCCCATCCTCAGTATTACAGAACTCTATTTTCTTACATTTCATCAGCTGTAATGGATATATCCAAAATAGTCTCATTCAAGAAACACTTTTGATATATATATGCATATTTAGAAAGGTATGTATTACTAGGGTACTTGTATGTCTGAAATGGGTTTACTCAATACTTCGGAATTTTTAATAAATATGAAAATAAAATATTTACAAAAGAAAAAAAAAAGAAAAGAATTCGACAATATCCGCAGCATTTTCTCTGATAAACAATTTTAAAGTGTTTTAGCGTCTTCCATCTTTATATTTGCTATTCGCTTTCCTTGCTTGCATTATTTGTGAGAAAAAACCTTTTTTCCAAAATATCACATTGATGGCATTTTAAAACTCTGTAAAGTCACACGTGCGCCATACGATATTTGATAATTATACAGAAGATCTTCCAGCTTTGCAAAAAATGAGAACTTAGAACCCCTTATTTTCCAAAGTAGTACTGTCTTCGATATTATTGAATTAGTGGAAAAATAATTGAGGTTCTTAACTATAAACTTTAAAGCAATACACCTAAGCTTAGAATAAAGTTTATAAATCAAAATGAGAACTATTAAAATCTATGAATCTTTGCCAACAAGAAACAAATTTATTTATTCCAGCAAACAGAATTCTAGTGTTTTAGAACCGATGAATTCTTTAAAGTCATTTTTAGCAACTATTTGGTTGTTTAACACTTTATTTTGTTTTTTTTAAGGTTGTCGATGTGTTTGAAAAAGTGATTGTCGGTCAGTGAGAGGTCTGGTGAGAATCTTGTTCGAAGTAGTGTCTCTTATTGCAGTTGAGTCTCTTAATATGGTTTTCTCTAAGATTCAATAATGAATGTTCCCGCTTGATGGCAATTGTTGTAAATGCTTTTGACAACTGTTGAATGGTAAACGTTTAGTTATTCTGCAATCTCTCGAGTTATTTTGCGACTGCTTCAAAAGAGGCTCTCAATTGGTTATCGTCAGCAGAAGAAGAACGTCCGCGACTCTCCTCATCTTCAAGGCTCTTAAATATTTGGAACTCATGTTGAGCTGTACGTTTGCTGACGGTCTCCTCGCCAAATGCTTGGTTAATATTGCGAAAAGGTTCTGCTGCTTTATATCTCATTTTAAACTCATACAATAAAATTACTTAAAAATTAGATTTCCTCGATTTTGACAACTTTTTTTTTGTCTTAGCCCATTTGGTAGACAGCAACATCTAGACCAAGTCCAGGAACCGATGTGGTTTCATGGAAGGAGGGAAGGGGGGAGACAGCTTCTGTTGTGATGGAGCACCTATAGATGGAAGCCTGACTTGGCTTCTTGACGCTCAAGGAGGAGGTCAGTGTCTTCCGGGAGGACTTATTTGTCAACCTAAAATACTCAAAGAAAAACATGGACAGCACAAATTAGTAACTAAACAATCAACAACTAAAGATTCAACAACAAAAATCAACAATCAAAAGATCAACAACAAAAATAAACTTGTTCAAAGTTAGTATAAATCAACAACACGAAATTCGCTCTAAAAACGATATATTACATGACCTTAAATAAATAAAACTCTATTCCAAAATAAGCTTAAAATCTTGAAATAAGAAAAACTGCAATTAATTTTTGCACCAACCCAATGTTAAAGTCTGACTCAGCCCTGTAAGCAAAAGTATACCCAAACGATATATAACAACTCCCTCAAAAACACTTGTTTAGTTTCCTGTCACGTGTTACTCTGCCTCCCTCAAAAGGTCAAAAGAAAATTGAACACGCCTAGTTAATATCGAAGGACTTAATAATTACTTCACTTCTGTTCGAAAACGACACTTCGGGGTGTCCGCAATTCATAAAATGTCTTCTTTGTTTCTAAAAGAATCGATAATTGGTGGTTATCCGCACCTCGGAAAGCTGTCAAGAATCAAACGATTTGTTTGATCAACTGGCATTTTCTTTTGGCGATGCACGATTCGTGTCAAAGAATTGTTTTTGTTCCAAAACGATACTTTTAGAAGGGAGGGAGTTACTAATCCATTAACTACTATTTTTCATCCAAGACTTTGTTTTCATAAATCGATAATTGGTGGTTATCAGCCCTTCAAAAAACTGTCAGGAAATTCAATGATTTGTTTGATTAGTTGGCATTTGTTTTAACGTTAGATGGACCTTGTCCTAGTGATGTTACACGAATAATACTTTTCACAAAGACGACATTTTATATGGGGGAAGATGAAAGGGAGTGGTCATAATCCGCTGACCATCCTCCGTGTCAGTTTTATTACAGACGATCAATAATTTGGTGTTTATCCACGCCTTTGAAAGCTGTCAAGACTTCATCCACTGTTTTATCAGTTGGCGGCCATTGTCAATCTTGGCGATGGATGGTAGGCATTGTCTTGTGAGAAAACGACGCCTACTTGGAAGCCAAATGGACCAAAAATTCGATTTAATTTCCGATAAATGCTATTATTTGGGTTGTGTTACACGGATGCTATTAGCGATTAGCAAAGACTCCATCAACAATGATGGAAGATGCGTTTTTTTCCCTTTGTACTTTTTATAGCAGGACGTTTTTGTGTGCCGTGGGTATTTTGATATTTATTGTGAAGTGTAAAACTTCGTCTATTCTGTGAAGAAAGATGGATGTTATCAATCTTGTTTTGTTTGAGGAATCGATCTTTGTAACTTTCCGCGTCATCATGTCTTATCGGTACAGAAAAAAAAACAATACATTAATAAAATATGGCGAGCAAATAAAAAATAAAAATTACAAAAAAAAAACTGGACATGTAGAGTTTTTTTTTTAAGTGTTTTTCAAAAAACTTTTATGCGGAATAAAATAAAAAGGTATTCTGAAAAATTGAACTGGATTTAAGGGAAATATGGAAAAAAAAAAAATCTGATTTCTAATTTAAACACTATTTTTGTTAAAATACCAATTCAGTTTTTAGCTTTTTTATTACTGGGAAATAATTAAAAAATAAAAAAGGTGATTCTTCCTGATTTGCGGCTGCCTGATGGTCCATTGGCTAGCGCTCTGGCCGTTGGTTCCACTGCTTTTCAGGTTCGAACAATGGCGGTGGCATGGCTGGTTATTTGTGGTTCGGAATCCATATTAAAATGTTGGTCACGGTAGGTAAGCATGCAAAAAATGACCGTAGAGGGACAAACCAAACCTGATTTACGTTTTGTATTTTTTAAAAAAATATCGTATAATTCCCAGGCAGAACCACTCTTAATATTCTTCAAGAGTCATTTATCAATAACCCCTGAATCTACTCGTTTTGGAGAGATTTTTTTAGTATATGTCTTCTGCGAGAATATAGTATTTGCGCACTTTAATTAGATACACTTATACACAGATGAGTTTGATTTGTCTCTCTACTGTCATTTTTTGCCTAATTATAGTATACAGGACCTACAGTTTAACGTGGGTTCTGAATCATAACAATAGATGGAAAAGTATAAAAATTACACATGGTAAGCATATGTTGAAAATGAATATCCATGTAAACGTGTAATCTTGATGATAATGTAAAAAGAAATATTCGAGACCAAAAGCTCTACACAATGCCTTTCTTTTTACTTGCATCAATTTTTCTTAAACAAAAAACCACCTCGAATACCCATCATTCCAATATATATATATATATATATATAACCATGCAAATATTTAATTTCGGTAATAATTGTATAATAATCCCTTAAAAATATAAAAAAATAAATCGTAATTAAAAATAAATAAATTTGCATCATATTCTTTCTTTTTGTCATTGCTATCAGTTTACCATATATCGCTCAAGCTATAATATTCTGAATAAAGCATACACGGCGGCGTTCATATAAAGCAGATGTGTAACCCTTATAAATTCAAAAGAATTCCTTTTCTTTTGGATTTATAAGTGTTACACATTCTTGTAACTTACATGGTTCTCTGATCACACACATCCAAGTGAAAAATCCGAGGCCGAAAGTCCCCCAGATTTCCTTTCCTAAAAATCATTCTTACATCTTAAGAAAAAAAAAATGCTTCTCTCTTTCTCCAACAAACAGAGGAACTTCGCATGCTTATCATTTCTGCTTTTTTTCTAGGAAGGGAAAGAAAAAACAGGGTTCGTTCGACCGAAAGAGAAAACAGACTACAAAATGGACGGAGGGTGGGTCGAACAGTAAAAGTAAAACAGCCAGGGGAGTTCTCCACTCTCCATCCCGAAGAAAGATTTTCGTCTGGTTTATATGCCGTGTGGTGGGGGAGAAATGAATATGAGGGAAGTTTCAAGTGAAATGATAAAAATGGAGAGATGAAGAAAAAAGAAAATGCATCCAGCTAAAGAAAAGTCTTTCTCCGCGTGATGCATGTTTGTTCTTCCGGGATGAAGGCATTCGCCGCTCCAGCCACTCTCATGTAAAGAGCGAGTTTTCTATTTAGGAATTTCGAGATCTCTGATTATTTTCTTTTAATATTTTATATTATATATAATGGCAATTTGTTCTTACAGTATTCGCTACAATAATAGTATTAGTATATCTGTATTTTAAAAATGTTTATCAAAATCTATTGTATTTTTATATGGAGGGAATATTTTTGCTATTTTATTTTCATTATTTTCACATAAGATGGATCTACATCTTAAATCGAATTCTAAACCGCTAACAAACAGGCCTCGTACCTGGTGCCTCTGTTACAAAAGTGAAGAGAGCTAGCAACTTGACCATTACACCGCTGTGTATAGTGGGATGCATAATAAGGCGATAATAGTTTATTGAGGCTTTGATAGTTTTATTAATGTCAAACTATTCATTGATAGTTTGAGACCTAACCATTTCATTGAGGCATTGATAGTTTGAGGCCTAGACAGCTTTTTGAGGTATTGATATTTTTATTAAGGCCTAGACAGTTTTGAGGTATTAATAGTGTTATTGAAGCCTAGTCTAATTATATGCATATTTACTTTAAAAATTTTATTGACAATTTTTATAGTAAATTTTCAAAATTTAAGAAATATTAAAACAGCAAAAATTATCCAGTTTCCATTTAAAATTAAGGAAACCTTTAAATATAAGAAAAATATTTTATTCACTGTATTGTTTTTATTGCAGACAAGAAGGTCAGATTCATTGCAAATGATCTGCTATTATTGAAGGAGGGTTCCTATATATGTAATTTTTTTATCTCTACCATGGGTATTGCTAAATAAGATCCACTTTAAGATTGTTCTCAAAAAAGTGTTTGTTGCTAAATTAATAAGCGCCAGATTTTATTTATTAATGTATGTTGTAAACAAATAGTTTTAACATTCGATAGCAAAAATGATACTTTTTACCTTGATTACTGTAAAAATTGAGCTTAAGACTTAAACAGTAATTAAATCATCACACATAAAATTCTTTATTTTATATTATGTTTTTACTCAAATTTTTTAAAATTTTAATTAAATAAAATATATTTTTTGGGTAAATATTCTTCTACTTTTACCAGTTACTTTCTGAAATCTGTGCATATTTGACACAGAGTAACTTAACGTTTGAACACTAGAAGTATGCATTTGATTCACTATTCGAATTAACCTGTCGTGGTAAGATGCACAGCGCATTAGTTAAGAAAATATTTCAGATTCAAGTATGTTCCATGTAGGTTTGGTAATAATTCTATAATGATCATTTAAAAAAGATATAAAAAAAATAAAATTGCATCATATTTTTTCATTTTGTCGTTCAGTTATTAGATATCTCTCAAGATACAATATTCCGAATAAAGCAGACACAATAGAAATAAGGAATTCTCTTGGATTTATAAGGGTTACACATCCATGTAACCTTCATGGTTCTCTGATGACACGCATCCAAGTGAAATATCAGAGGCCCAAAGTCCCCCAGATTTTCTTTCTAAAAAATAATTTTTACCTCTTAAGAAAATAAAAAAATGCTTCTCTCTTTCTCCAACAGACAAAGGCACTTCGAATGCTTATCATTTCTGCTTTTTTTCTAGATGAGAAAAAAAATGGGATTCGTTCCACCGAAAGAGAAAACAGACTACAAAATGGATGGAGGGTGGGTCGAACAGTAAAAAGAAAACAGCCAGGGGAGTTCTTCACTCTCCATCCAGAAAAAAGATTTTTGTCTGGTTTATACGCCGTGTGGTGGGGGAGAAATGAATACGAGGGAAGTTTCAAGTGAAATGATAAAAATGGAGAGATGATGAAAAAAAGAAAATGCATCCAGCTAAAGAAAAGTCTTTCTCTCTGTGATGCATGTTTGTTCTTCCGGGCGGAAGGCATTCGCCCTTCCAGCCACTCTGATGTAAAGAGCAAGTTTTCCATTTAGGAATTTTGAGCTCTCTGATTATTTCCTTTTAATATTTTATGCTGTAAGGATGACCGGTTCTATCGGTATTCATTACAATAATAGTATTCATATATCTGTATTTCACAAAATCTATTGTATTTTTATATAGATGGATTGTTTTGTTGCTCTACTGTCATTTATTTTGATAACTAAGGTTAATTAGATCGGGAACTACAGCTTAAAGTGGAATCCGTACTACTAACATACATTCATACCACAATCAGGACACGTACCTGGACCCTCTAGTACCAAAGCACAGATAGGCCATCAGGCAGTTGTGTATAGGAAAATGCATAAGTAGAGGACAAGCGTTCCATTTGCTACTACCTATTGTCTACAGTTTGTTTAGGAATTGATAGTTACATTGATGCCTAGGCATTGTTTATAGAGGCATTGTAGGTTTTATTGACACTTTAGTAGTTTTATGGATGCCTAGACAATTTATAGAGAAATTGATAATTTTATTGAGTCTTAAACAATGAATTGAGGACTAGACAGTTTATTGAGGCATTGACAGATTTATTGAGACCTAGACAGCTTTTTGTGGCACTGATATATATTTTTTTTATTCTAAAAATTATATCTAGATTAACACTGGAAGTATGATTTTCATTCACTATTCGACCTTGGCTATTAAGATGCCAGCGCATTAGTTAAAAAGTCTGTTATACAACATACTTGAATGTAAAGTATATTGAATTTAGGTATCCAATTTTGGTAAAAATTCTATAAAGAAACTTTTTTAAAAATATAAAAGAATCCAATAAATTTGCATCGCATTCTTTCTTTTTGTCATTCTGTTACCAGATATCTTTAAAGCTACAATATTCTGAAGAAAACAGTAACAATAGAAATACGTAATTCTCTTGGATTTATAAGGGTTACACATACATGTTAACCTTCATGGTTCTCTGCCGACACGCATCCAAGTGCAAAATCCGAGGCCGAAAGTCCCCCAGATTTTCTTTCCTAAAAATCATCCTTACCTCTTAAGAAAAAATAAATAAAAAATGCGTCTCTCTTTCACCAACAAACAGAGGCACTTCGCATGCTTATCATTTCTGCTTTTTTTCTAGGAAAGGAAAAAATAAATAGGATTCGCTCCACCGAAATAAGAAAACAGACTATAAAATGGATGGAGGGTGTGTCGAACAGTAAAAGGAAAACAACCAGGGAAGTTCTCCACTCTAAATCCCAAAGAAAGATTTTCGTCTGGTTTATGTTTCGTGTGTTCGGGAAGAAATGAATATGAGGGAAGTTTAAAGTGAAATGATAAAAATGGAGAGACGAAGAAAAAAAATGCATCCAGCTAAAGAAAAGTCTTTCTGTGTGATGCATGTTTGTTCTTCCGCGTGGAAGACATTCGCCGTTCCAGGAACTCTCATGTACAGAGCGAGTTTTCTATTTAGGAATTTTGAGCTCTCTGATTATTTTCTTTTAATATTTTATGGTGCAGGGGTAACTTCTCTATCAGTATTCATTACAATAATAGTATTAGTATATCTGTATTATACAAATTCTTTTGCATTTGTTTTTAGAAGGATTGGATTATTGGTCTACTACCATTTTTTTTAACACGAGATAGGGACCTACAGATTAATTGAATTCCAAACAACTAACAAGCAGCTATGTCACCGCTATGATTCGTACTTGGAACCACAGACACCCAAGCCCAGAGATCTAGCCATTTGGTCATCGAACCATTGTATATAGATTGATGCATAAATAGTGGACAATAGTTTATTGAGGCCTAAACGTTTTTTGTGGCATTGATTGTTTTATTGTGGGCTAGACAGTTTATTGACGAATATAAGATTTATTGTGACATTGATAGTTCTATTGAATCTTAGACGGTTTAGTGGTGTATTGATAGTTTTATTGAGGCCTAGAGTAATTATTGTGGCATTGATAGTTTTATTAATAGCTGTTTGTATGCCTTGACAGTTTATAGAGAAATTGTTAATTTTATTGAGGCTTAAACAGTTTATTCATGACTAGGCTGTTTATTGAGGCATTGATAGTCTTATTGAGACATAGACAGTATAATGAGGCATTGATAGTTTTATTGAGCCTAAAAAATATGTATAGTTTAAGCACTGTAACAATGAATTTGATTAATTTTCTAATTGACCTTTCTTATAAAGATGATTGGCGCATTAGTTGAAAATCTTTAGATTCAAGTATATTTATCTATGTATCCAATTTTGATTATAATTCTGTAATGATTCTATTATATAAAAACATTCAAAAACAAAATATATGAAATAGAGATAGGGACCTACAGCTTAAAGTGGATTCCGAAGTGTGTAGGTATCCAAGTTTGTAATAATTCCACCCTTTAAAACTATATATCAATATCCAATAAATTTGCATCCTGTTCTCTCGTTTGTCATTCACTTACTAGATATCTGTGAAGCTACAAAATACTGAATAAAGCAGACACAATAGAAATAAGGAATTTTCTTGGATTTAGAAGGGTTACACATCCATGTTAACCTTCATGGTTCACTGATGACACGCATCCAAGTGAAAAATCCGAGGCCGAAAGTCCCACAGATTTTCATTCCTAAAAATAAATTCTTACCTCTTAAAAAAATAAAAAAATGAATCTCTTATTCACCAACAAACAGAGTCACTTCGCATGCTTATCATTTCTGTTTTTTTCTAGAAAAGGAAAAAAAAAAAAACAGGACTCGTTCCACCGAAAGAAGAAAATAGACTGCAAAATAGATGGAGGGGGAGTCGAACAGTAAAAGGAAAATAGCCAGGGGAGTTCTCCACTCTCCATCCTGAGGAAAGATTTTCGTCTGGTTTATCGGTCGTGTGGTGGGGAAGAAATGAATATGAGGGAAGTTTCAAGGGAAATGATAAAAATTAAGAGGTGATGAAAAAAGAAAATGCTTCCAGCTAAAGAAAAGTCTTTCTCTCTGTGATGCATGTTTGTTCTACCCGGTGGAAGGCATTCGCCGTTCCAGCCACTCTCATGTAAAGAGCAAGTTTTTCGTTTTTGTATTTGGAGCTCTCTGATTATTTTCTTTTCATATTTTGTGGTGTAGGGATAACTTCTCTATCCGGTTTCATTGCAATAATAGTATTCGTATATCTGTATTGTACAAATTCTTTTGCATTTGTGTTTAGAAGGAATGGTTTATTGGTCTACTACCATTTTTTTAACACGAGATAGGGACCTACAGCTGAATTGAATTCCAAACAACTAACAAGCAGCTATGTCACCGCTATGATTCGTACTTGGAACCTCAAACCCCCAAGTCCAGAGTGCTCTAGCCATTTGGTCATCGAACCATTGTGTAAAGATTGATGCATAAATAGTGGAGAATAGTTTATTGAGGCCTAAACGTTTTATTGAGGCATTGATAGTTTTATTGAGGTCTAGAGAGTTTATTGAGGCACTGATTGTTTTATTAATAGTTGTATGGATGCCTAGACAGTTTATTGAGAAATTAAAAATTTTATTGAGGCTTAAACAGTTTATTCAGGACTGGGCAATTTATTGAGGCATTGGTAGTCTTATTGAGACCTAGATAGTTTATAGAGGCATTGATAGTTCTATTGAGCATAAAAAATATTTCTAGCTTAAACCCTGAACAATGAATTTGATTAATTATCTAATTGACCTTTCTTATTAAGATGATTGGCGCATTAGTTGAAAATCTTTAGATTCAAGTATATTTATGTAGGTATCCAAATTTGATAATGATTCTATAATGATTCTTTAAAAAAATATAAAAACATTCAACAACAAAATATATAAAATAGAGATAGGGACCTACAGTTTCAAGTGGATTCAAAAGCATGTAGGTATCCAAGTTTGTAATAATTCCATCCTTTAAAACTATACATAAAAATCCAATAAATTTGCATCCTATTCTTTCGTTTGTCATTCACTTACAAGATATCTCTGAAGCTGCAATGTTCTGAATAAAGCAGACACAATATAAATAAGGAATTCTGGATTCATAAGGGTTACATATCCATGTAACCTTCATGGTACTCTGATGACACGCATCCAAGTGAAAAATCCGACGCCGAAAGTCCCTCAGATTTTCTCTCCTAAAAATCATTCTTACCTCTTAAGAAAAAAAAATGCTTCTCTCTTTCTCCAACAAACAGAGACACTTCGCATGCTTATCATTTCTGCTTTTTTCTAGGAAAGGGAAAAAAACAGGATTCGTTCCACCGAAAAAAGAAAACAGATTACAAAATGGATGGAGGGTGGGTCGAACAGTAAAAGGAAAACAGCCAGGGGAGTTCTCCACTCTCCATCCCTGAAGAAAGAATTTTGCCGTCTGGTTTATAGGCCGTGTGGCGGGGAAGAAATGAATTTGAGGGAAGTTTCAAGTGAAATTAGAAAAATGGAGAGAGGGGGAAAAAATGCATCCAGATAAAGAAAAGTCTTCCTCTGTGTGATGCATGTTTGTTCTTCCGGGTGGAAGGCATTCGCACTTCCATTCACTCTCATGTGAAGATAAAGTTTTCCATTTTTGGATTTGGAGCTCTCTGATTATTTCTTTTAATATTTTATGGTGTAGGGGTAGCTTGTTCTATCAGTATTCATTACAATAATAGTATTTGTATATCTGTATTATACAAATTCTTTTGCATTTGTAGGATAGGTTTATTGGTCTACGACCATTTTTTTTAACACGAGATAGGGACCTGCAGCTGAATTGAATTCCAGACAACTAACAAGCAGCTATGTCACCGCTATGATTCGTATTTGGAACCTCAGACACCCAAGTCCAGAGCGCTTGCCATTTGGTCATTGAACCATTGTGTATAGATTGATGCATAAATAGTGAACAATAGTTTATTGAGGCCTAAACGTTTTATTGAGGCATTGATAGTGTTATTGTCGGATAGACAGTTTATTGAGTAGTAGAAGATTTATTGTGACATTGTTAGTTTTATTGAGTCTTAGAAGGTTTATTAGTGTATTGATAGTTTTATTGGGGCCTAGAGAGTTTACTGAGGCATTGATAGTTTCATTAATAGTTGTATGGATGCCTAGACAGTTTATTGAAAAATTGATAATTTTATTGAGGCTTAAACAGATTATTCAGGACTAGGCAGTTTATTAAGGCATTGATAGTCTTATTGAGACCTAGACAGTTTATTGAGGAATTGATAGATTTGTTGAGCCAAACTAATACTTCTAGCTTTAACCCTGGAACAATGAATTTGATTAATTTTCTAATTGACCTTACTTATTAAGATGATTGGTGCATTAGTTGAAAATCTTTCGATACAAGTATATTTATTTAGGTATCCAATTTTGATAATAATTCTATAATGATTCTTTAAAAAAATATAAAAACATTCAGCAACAAAATATATAAAAAAGAGATAGGGACCTACTGCTTCAAGTGGATTCAGAAGCATGTAGGTATTCACGTTTGTAATAATTCCACCCTTTAAAACTATATATAAAAATACAATAAATTTGCATTTTATTCTTTCTTTTGTCATTCACTTACTAGATATCTCTGAAGCTACAATATTCTGAATAAAGCAGACACAATAGAAATGAGCAATTCTCTTGGATTTATAAGCGTTACATATCCATGTAACCTTCATGGTTCTCTGATGACACGCATCCAAGTGAAAATTCCGAGGCCGATATTTCCATTGATTTTCTATCGTAAAAATCATTCTTACTTCTTAAGACAAAAAAAATGCGTCTCTTTTTCTCCATCAAATAGAGGCGCTTCGCACGTTTATCGCTCTGTTTTTTATGGGAAATAAAAGAAAAAAAAATCGGATTCGTTCCACCGTAAGAGAAAACAGATTACAAAATGGATGGAGGGTGGGTCGAACAGCAAAAGGAAAACAGCCAGCGGAGTTCTTCACTCTCCATCCCGAAGAAAGATTTTCGTCTCGTCTATAGGCCGTGTGGTGGGGAAGAAATGAATATGAGGGATGTTTCAAGAGAAATGATAAAAATGGAGAGAGGATGAAAAAAAGAAAATGCATCCAGCTAAAGAAAAGTCTTTCTGTGTGTGATGCATGTTTGTTCTTCGGGATGGAAGGCATTCGCCCTTCCAGCCACTTCCATGTAAAGAGCAAGTTTGTCATTTAGGAATTTTGAGCTTTCTGATAATTTCCTTTTAATATTTTGTGCTGTAAGGGTTACCGGTTCTATCGGTATTCATTACAATAATAGTATTCATATATCTGTATTTCACAAAATCCATTGTATTTTTATATAGATGGATTGATTTGTTGCTCTACTGTCATTTAATTTGCTAACTAAGGTTAATTAGATTGGGAACTACAGCTTAAAGTGGAATCCATACTACTAACACACATTCATACCACAATCATTACACGTACCTGGAGCCTCTAGTACCAAAGCACAGATAGGCTATCAGGCAGTTGTGTATAGGGAAATGCGTAAGTAGTGGACAAGCGTACCGTTTGCTACTACCTATTGCCTACAGTTTGTTGAGGAATTGATAGTTTCATTGATGCCTGGGCAGTTTGTAGAGGCATTGTCAGTTTTAATGACACTTTAGTAGTTTTATGGATGCCTAGACAATTTATAGAGAAATTGGTAATTTTATGGAGTCTTAAACAATGTTTTGAGGACTAGACATTTATTGAGGCAATGACAGATTTATTGAGACCAAGACAGCTTTTTGTGGCATTGATATATATATTTTTGATTCTAAAAATTATATCTAGTTTTAACACTGGAACTATGATTTTCATTCATTCACTATTCTAATTGACCTTTGCTGTTAAGATGCCAGCGCATTAGTTAAAAAGTCTCTTATACAACATACTTGAATTTAAAGTATATTTCATTTAGGTATCCAATTTTGGTAAAAACTCTAACCAGATATCTTTAAAGCTACAATATTCTGAATAAAACAGTCACAATAGAAATACGGAATTCCTTGGATTTATAAGGGTTGCATATCCGTGTAACCTTCATGGTTCTCTGATGACACGCATCCAAGTGAAAAATCAGAGGCCGAAAGTCGCCCATTCCTAAAAATCATTCTTAACTCTTAAGAAAAAAAATGCGTCTCTCTTTCTCCAACAAACAGAGGCACTTCGCATGCTTATCATTTCTGCTTTTTTCTAAAAGAGAAAAAAATGGGATTCGTTCCACCGAAAGAAGAAAACAGAGTACAAAATGGATGAGGGGGGGGATCGAACAGTAAAAGGAAAACAGCCAGGGGAGTTCTCCCTCTCCATCCCGAAGAAAGATTTTCGTGTGGTTTATAGGCCGTGTGGTGGGGGAGAAATGAATATGAGGGAAGTTTCAAGTGAAATGATAAAAATGGAGAGATGATGAAAAAATACATCCAGCTAAAGAAAAGTTTTTCTCTGTGTGATGCATGTTTGTTCTTCCAGGATGAAGGAATTCGCAGTTCCAGCCGCTTAAATGTAAAGAGCGAGTTTTCCATTTAGGAAATTCGAGCTCTCTGATTATTTTCTTTTTAATATTTTATGTTGTAGGGGTAACTTGTCTATCTGTATTCATTACAGTAAAGGCATTCGTATATATGTATTTTATAACATCTATTGTTTTTGAATATCGAAGGATTGGTGTGTTAATCTACTGTCTTTTTTTACTGCACACGAGATAGGAACGTACATCTCAAAGTGGATTCGGAACCCTTGACGAACATCCATGCCACGGCAAAGACTCGTACCGAGAGCCTTTGGTGCGAAAGTCCAGATCACTAGCTATTTGGCCATCAGGCGTCTGTGTTTAGAGGCATGCATAAATAGTTGTCAAGTTTATTGAGGCTAGAGAGTTTATTGGGGCATTGATAGTTTCATTGAGAACTTAATATTTTATTGAATTATTGATAGTTTTATAGAAAACTAAGCGGTTCATAGAGGCCTTGATAGTTTTATTGACACATTCATAGTTTTATGGATGCCTAAGCAATTTATTGAGAAATTAATCATTTTATTGGGGCTTACATAAGGGGCCTGATGGCCGAGTGGCTAGCGCTCTGGCGCTCGGTACCACAGGTATCGGGTTCCAATCCCGGCGTTAGCCATGGGTGTTTGTAGTGGTTCGGAATCCACTTTAAACGGCAGGTCCCGGTCCTAATAGGATCGTAGAGTGTTGCGGGGCATTGTTACTCCTCGTTCGTGGCTTATCTTCAAGTTACACGCGCCCCCTGTGTAGTGCAAAGTGAGTAACGTCGGGGCAGCCCTTATGGCATGCATAGATCACGGTCTATTTGCCAGCTGCATTAGAAAAAAAATTGTGGCATACACAATTTATAGAAAATTTACAGTTTATTGAGGCATTAATACTCTTGTCGAGACCTAGACAGTTTTTTGAGGCATTAAGAGATTTATTGAGTTATTAATATATTTATGAATGCTTAGAAAATTTATTGAGTAATTGATAGTTTTATTGAGCCTAAAAAATAGATAGTGGAACTACGAATGTGATTCACTATTATAATTGAACTTTCTTATTAAGACGATCAGCGTGTTAGTTATAAAGTCTCTTTAGATTCAAGTATGTTGCACGTAAGTATCCAATTTTGGTACTAATTTTATAAAGATACTTTTAAAAGATATAAGAACAGTCAATACATTTGTATCGTATTCTTTCTTTTTGTCATTCAGTTACTATACATCTCCAAAGTTTCACTATTCTGAATAAAACAGACACAATAGAAATAAGGAATTCTCTTGAATTTATAAGGGTTACGTATCCATGTAACCTTCATGGTTCTCTGATGACACTCATCCAAGTGAAAACTCCGAAGCCGAAAGTCCCCCAGATTTCCTTTCCTAAAAATCATTCTTACCTCTTGAGAAAATAAAAATTCTTCTCTCTTTCTCCAACAAACAGAGGCACTTCGAATGCTTATCATTTCGGCTTTTTTTCTAGGAAGGGAAAGAAAAAATAGGATTCGTTGCCCCGAAAGAGAAAACAGACTAAAAATGGGTGGAGGGTGGGTCGAACAGTAAAAGGAATACAGCCAGGGGACTTCTCCACTCTCCATCCCGAAGAAAGATTTTCGTCTGGTTTATAGGCCGTGTGGTGGGGAAGAAACAAATATGAGGGAATAATTTCTCAATAAATTGCTTAGGCATCCATAAATCTATGAATGTGTCAATAAAACTATCAAGGCCTCTATGAACCGCCTAGTCTTCTATAAAACTATCAATAATTCAATAAATTATTAAGTTCTCAATGAAACTATCAATGCCCCATTAAACTTTCTAGCCTCAATAAACTTGACAACTATTTATGCATGCCTCTAAACACAGACGCCTGATGGTCAAATAGCTAGTGATCTGGACTTTCGCACCAAAGGTTCTCGGTACGAGTCCATGCCGTGGCATGGATATTCGTCAAGGGTTCCGAATCCACTTTAAGGTGTACGTTCCTATCTCGTGTGCAGTAAAAAATGACAGTAGATTGACACACCAATCCTTCGATATTCAAAAACAATAGATGTTATAAAATACATATATACGAATGCTTTTATTGTAATGAATACAGATAGACAAGTTACCCCTACACCATAAAATATTAAAAAGAAAATAATCAGAGAGTTCAGAATTCCTAAATGGAAAACTCGCTCTTTACATTTAAGCGGCTAGAACTGCGAATTCCTTCCTCCTGAAATGATAAAAATGGAGAGATGATGAAAAAATGAATTGCATGCAGCTAAAGAAAAGTCTTACCCTGTGTGATGCATGTTTGTTCTTCCGGGTGAAGGCATTCGCCGTTCCAGCCACTCTCATGTAAAGAGTGAGTTTTCCATTTAGGAATTTTGAGCTCTCTGATTATTTCTTTTAATATTTTATGGTGTAGGGGTAGCTTGTTCTATCAGTATTCATTACAATAATAGTATTTGTATATCTGTATTATACAAATTCTTTTGCATTTGTAGGATTGGTTTATTGGTCTACTACCCTTTTTTTTAACACGAGATAGGGACCTACAGCTGAATTGAATTCCACACAACTAACAAGCAGCTATGTCACCGTTATGATTCGTACTTGGAACCTCAGACACCCAAGTTCAGAGCGCTAGCCATTTGGTAATTGAACCATTGCGCATAGATTGATTCATAAATAGTGAACAATAGTTTATTGAGACCTAAACGTTTTATTGAGGCATTGATAGTTTTATTGTAGGATAGACAGTTTATTGAGGAGTAGAAGATTTATTGTGGCATTGATAGTTTTATTGAATCTTAGAAGGTTTATTAGTGTATTGATAGTTTTATTGGGGCATAGAGAGTTTATTGAGGCATTGATAGTTTCATTAATAGTTGTATGGATGCCTTGACAGTTTATTGAGAAATTGAGAATTATATTGAGGCTTAATCAATTTATTCAGGATTAGGCAGTTTCTTGATTCATTGATAGTTTTATTGAGCCTAGAATATATATCAAGTTTAAACACTGGAGCAATGAATTTGTTTAAATTTCTAATTGACCTTTCTTATTAAGGTGATTGGCGCATTAGTTGAAAATCTTTAGATTCAAGTATATTTATGTAGGTATCCAATTTTGATAATAATTCTATAATGATTCTTTAAAAAAAATATAAAAACATTCATAAACAAAATATATAAAACAGAGATAAGGATCTACAGCTTAAAGTGGATTCCGAAGCATGTAGGTATGCAAGTTTGTAATAACTCCACCCTTTAAAACTATAAATAAAAATCCAATAAATTTGCATCCTATTCTTTCGTTTGTCATTCACTTACTAGATATTTCTGAAGCTAAAATATTCTGAATAAAGCAGACACAATAGAAATAAGGAATTCTCTTGGATTTATAGGGGTTACATATCCATGTAACCTTCATGGTTCTCTGATGACACGCATCCAAGTCAAAAATCCGAGGCCGAAAGTCCCACAGATTTTCCTTCCTAAAAATCCTTCTTACCTCTTAAGAAAATAAAAAAAACGCTTCTCTCTTTCTCCAACAAAGAGAGGCTCTTCGCATGCTTATCATTTCTGCTTTTTTTCTAGGAAAGGAAAAAATAAATAGGATTCGCTCCACCGAAATAAGAAAACAAACTGCAAAATGGATGGGGGGGGATCGAACAGTAAAAGGAAAACAGCCAGGGGAGTTCTCCCCTCTCCATCCCGAAGAAAGATTTTCGTCTAGTTTATATGTGGTGTGGTGGGGAAGAAATGAATATAAGGGAAGTTTCAAGTGAAATGATAAAAAAGGAGAGAGGGAAATAGAAAATGCATCCAACTGAAGAAAAGTATTTCTCTGTGTGATGCATGTTTGTTCTTCCGGTTGGAAGGCATTCGCCCCTCTCATGTAAAGGCCAAGTTTTCCATTTAGGAATTTTGAGCTCTCTGGTTATTTTCTTTTTAATATTTTATGGTGTAGGGGTTACTTGTCTAGCAGTATTCTTTACAATAATAGTATTCATATATCTGTATTGTACAAAATCTTTTTTATTTGTATATAAAAGGAATTGTAATTTTGTCTATTGTAATTTTTTTTTTTGCACATGAGATAGGGATCTACAACTTAAAGTGGATTCCGAAACACTAAGAAACATCCATGGCATCATCAGGACTCGTACCTGGAGCCTCTGGTACCCAAGTCCTGATAGCTAGCGACTTGGCTATCAGGTCAATGTGTACAGAGGGACGCATAAATAGTAGACAATATAATATTGAAGCACGGGTAGTTTTATTGAAGCTTAAAATTTATTGAGGCATTGATAGTTTTATTAGGGCCAAGACAACTGTTGGTGTCTTGCTATTTTATTGAGGCCTATACAATTTATTGATGTATTAAGAGATTGATCTGATTGTTTTCTGTTATTATTTTATATTTTCTTTATATATTTATTCTAATTATTTATTATTTCTATTTATTCTATTTTTCTATTTATATTTTTTATTATTATTTATTCTGTTATATTTTATACCTTGTTTTTCTTTTATTTCTTTTATTATTTATAGGGTTACTTATCTATCAGTATTTATTACAATAATAGTATTCATATATCTGTATTGTGCGAGATCTGTTGTATTTGTGGATAGAGGGAATTAGTTTGTTGCTCTACTGTAATTTTTTTGCCCATGAGATAGGGGTCTACAGTTCATAGGGGAATCCGAACCACTAACTAACATCGATGCCACCGCCGAAACTCTTAACTGGATGCTCTGGTGCCAAAGACCAGATCGCTAGTCCCTTGGTCATCAGTCCGCTGTGTATAGAGAAAAGCATAAACAACGGATAAGTGTATTGAGGCTAGACAGTTTATTGAGTCATTGATATTTTTATTGAGGCTTAGACAGTTTATTCAGGCATTGATAGTTTTACTGTACTAGACAGTCTATTGAGATATTGATATTTATTTTGGCCTAGGGAATTTATAGTGCATTGATAGTTTTATTATTGACAACACAAGTTCTTGATGCCTTGATATTTCACTGATTAATAGTTTTTTTCAGGCCTAGGCAATTTATAGAGGCACTGATAGTTTTATTGAGACATTAGTAATGTTATGGATGCTTAGACAGTATATTGAGAAATTGATAATTTTATTGAGGCTTAAACAATTTAAAGAAGACTAAACAATTTATTGATACATTGATATGTTTTTTTAATCCTAGACAGCTAGACATTGATAATGTCATTGAGCCTGAAAACTATCTCTAGATTAAACACTGCAAATAGGAGTTGGATTCACTATTCTTACTGACCTTTTTGATTACGATGATCAGAGCATTAGTTAAAAGGGCTCTTTAGAAGAAAGTATATTGCATGTAGGTGTCCTATTTTGTTAATAATTCTATAATGATTCTTTCAAAAATTATAAAAGATCCAAAATATTTGCATTATATTTTTTCTTTTTGCCATTCATTTACTAGATATCTCTCAAGCTACACTATTCTGAATAAATCAGACACAATAGAAATAAGGAATTCTTTGAGATTTATAAAGGGGACATATCCAAGTAATATTCATGGTTCTCTGATGACACGCATCCAAGTGAAAAATCCGAGGCCGAAAGTCCCACAGATTTTCCTTCCTAAAAATCATTCTTACCTCTTCAAAAAATAAAAAATGCGTCTCTCTTTCTCCAACAAACAGAGGTACTTCGCATGCTTATCATTTCTGCTTTTTTCTAGGAAAGGAAAAAATAAATAGGATTCGTTCCACCGAAAAAAGAAAGCAGACAACAAAATGGATGGAGGGTGGGTCGAACAGTAAAAGGAAAACAGCCAGGGGAGTTCTCCACTCTCCATCCCGAAGAAAGCTTTTCGTCTAAATAGGCCGTGTGGTGGGGAAGAAATGAATATGAGGGAAGTTTCAAGTAAAATGATAAAAATGGAGAGATGATGAAAAAAGAAAATGCATCCAGCTAAAGAAAAGTCTTTCTCTGTGTGATGCATGTTTGTTCTTCCGGGTGGAAGGCATTCGCCGTTCCAGTCACTCTCCTGTGAAGAGCGAGTTTTCCATTTAGGAATTTTTAGCTCTCTGATTATTTTCTTTTAATATTTTATATTGTGTAGGGATAACTTGTTCTAACAGTATTCATTACAACAATAATATTCGTATTTCTGTATTTTACAAAATTTATTGTATTTGCATATAGAGGGAATGCTTTTGCTGCTTTATTGCCATATTTTTCACATAAGATCTACAGCTTAAAATGGATTCAGAACCACTAACAAACATCCATGCCCTCACAGGACTCGTACCTGGAGCCATTAATGACAAAGACCAGGACTTTACTCACATGGCCCCCAGGCCGGTGTGTATTAAGGGATGCATAAATAGTGGACAAATTTATTGAGGCTTGAAAATTTATTGGGGAATTGGTAGTTTAATTGAATCCTATGCAGTTTATAGTGACATTGATAGTTTTAATAGCACCAAGACAATTTATTGAGATATTGATAGTTTTATTGACTCATAGGCAGTTTTTTGAGGCTTTGATAGTTTTATTGAGGGCTATTCAGTTTATAATGGTATTGAGAGTTTTATTAAGGCCAAGAAAATTTATAGAGGCATTGATAATTTTATTGAAACATTATATGTCTTATTGTTGCCTAGACAGTTTATTAAGAAATTTATAATTTTATTGAGGCTTAAACAATTTATTAAGGATTAGACAGTTTTTTGGTGCAATGGTAGTTTTATTGAGACCTAGACAGCTTTTTGAGGCATTGATATTTTTATTGAGCCCAAAAAATATATCAAACACTGGAACTATTCACTATTGATATTGACCGTTTTTATTAAGATGCCAGAGCATTAGTTAGAAATTCAGTTTAAATACAAATATGTTTTATGTAGGTATCCAATTTTGGTAATAATAATATAATGATACTTTTTAAAACATCTAAAAAGAATCCACTAATTTTGCATTACATTCTTACTTTTTGTCATTCTGTTACTAGATATCTTTCAAGCTGCAATATTCTGAATAAAACAGACACAATAGAAATAAGGAATTCTCTTGGATTTATAAGGGTTACGTATCCATGTAACCTTCATGGTTCTCTGATGACACGCATCCAAGTGAATACTCCGGGGCCGAAAGTCCTAAAAATCATTCGTACCTCTTAAGAAAATAAAAAAAAAATGTTTCTCTTTTTCTCCAACAAACAGAGACACTTCGCATGCTTATCATTTCTGCTTTTTTTCTAGGAAAGGGAAAAAAATAGGATTCGTTCCACCGAAAGAAGAAAACAGACTACAAAATGGATGGAGGGTGGGTCGAACAGTAAAAGGAAAACAGCCAGGGGAGTTCTCCACTCTCCATCCCGAAGAAAGATTTTCGTCTGGTTTATAGGCCGTGTGGTGGGGGAGAAATGAATATGAGGGAAGTTTCAAGTGAAATGATAAAAATGGAGAGAGGGAAAAAGAAATGCATTCCGCTAAAGAAAAGTCTTCTTCTGTGTGATGCATGTTTGTTCTTCCGGGTGGAAGGCATTCGCCGGGCCAACCACTCTCATGTAAAGAGCGAGTTTTCCATTTAGGAAATTCGAGCTCTCTGATTATTTTCTTTTAATATTTTATATGGTGTAGGGGTAGCTTGTCTGTTCGTATTCATTACAATAATTTTTATTATATATGTATTTCATAAAAATCTATTGTATTTCTGTATAGAAGAATTGGTTTGTTTCTTTATTGCCATTTTTTGCACATGATGTGGATTTACAGCTAGAGTGGATTTGCCAGGCCTCTTATCTGGAGGTTCTGGTACAAAAGTGCAGAGAGCTAGCAACTAGGCCATTAGGCCGTTGTGTATAGAAGGGTGCATAATTAGGCGACAATAATTTATTGAGGCTTAGACAGTTTATTGAGGCATTGATAGTGTTACTGAAGCCTATACAGACTATCGTCGCAGTTTTAATAAAGAATATACAGCTTATTGAGGTGCTTGATAATTTTATTCTGGCCTAAACGGTATATTGTGGCATAGATAGTTTTATTGATACATAGATGGTGTGTATCAATGATAGTTTTATTGAGACCTATACAGTTTATTGAGGCATTGAGAGTTTTATTGATGCTTAGAGGGTTTATTGAGGCATTGATAGCTTTATTGAAGCCTAGCCTAATTTAAATATTGATTACTTAAAAATTTTCGATTTTAAGAAATATTAAAACAGAAAAATGTATCCAATTTCAGTTTCAATAAAAGAAGGAAGCATTTAAATATAAGAAAAAATATTTTATGCAATATATTCTATTTTATTGCAGTCTGGAAGATCAGATTCTTTGCCAATAATAAGTTGATTTTGTCGCAGTGAAAGATTACTTATATAAGTAATCTTTTTATAAATAATCCTTTTTTTTTTAATATATTTAATTTTTTACATTAATATTTATAAAAATAAAATATATTTTTTAGGTAAATATTTTTTAACTTCTTTTAATAGGACCAATGGTACTATAACAACTATAAAAGATCAGTTACTCTCTGAAGTCTGTGCATGTTTGGTAATATATGTATTTACGTGAGGCAGTTTTAGACATTTTGGTGTTATGGTAGAAATGGTAACTAAAATCTGTTTATGCCATATTGCTTTTATTTATTATATATTAAAAGTAAAATATATTTATATTAGATATTTATGGACTTTTTTTATGACCACAGCCTTGTGTTTGTTTGGTAGAGAGTAATTTAAAAATTTGTTTTAGTTTTTTCACTCTACAGTGGTACAGTTCGGTGGGTTTCCTATAGAGCTGAGATCAAAATCCTAATAAAGGCTTCAGTGTATTTGGCGGAATTGGTCCCTTTAAAATCTTAGTCTGTAACTACCTGTCGTAATGCTTAAGACTGAGATGAGCAAAACGTTGTGACTTTTTCTTGAAATGTCACCTCTACATGTGATCATTCCAGAAAAATAGTAGTGCTATGCACTAGGTGAACGTAGAGCTAGGTACTGCTGAGCGATACTGTGATAGATACATATTAGCCTTGTCAGTGTTCAACTATCTCAGTTTACCTAACTGGAATTTTTAAACTACAATACATGTGTGTTATATTATGCAATTGGATTATTTTTTTTAAAATTAGAAAATTATATATTGCCGTCCTTTTTACCGCAAAGTTAACGATAAACTTGAAAAAGAGTTTTCTTTTTGGAAATTTAAATTCGATTTAGATAATGACGTTGAAGATTATCGGAGTTCTGTGGCATTGCATAAACTATTGAAAATGTAGGAAATGCCCAGAAGTTAAAGAAATCAGTGTCAATTAAAAGAAAAGTATAAAATTAAAAAAATTAAATTTATGTAGGAGGTGAAAGCAGAATATTCTTAGGTCTTTTAAAAGAGTGCAGTTCATATTGCTCGATGGCCAAATGTTGGTGGTTGTTGCTATTATTGAAAAGTATTTCTGAAAGTTTTTTTCCAGTATTTTTTTTAAAGGTAGCAAGAAGATGGGTCTTTGAATATCAATGTTTCTCACGAACCAGTTGGCATTCGTTATTTTTCTTATAGTCATATTTCGTTGAGCTTTCAAGATTTTAGTATTATGGTTAGCTGAATATAGGGCAAGTATAGGTGAGGAGAGAACGGAATATATAATTCGGTTTAAACATGAGAGGCAGTCTTTTCAAATATGGAAATGTAGATCATTTATTGATATACGTTTTGTTTCATTTTATTTCAAATATACATCCTTACAAAACGAATACAATCACTGTTTTATTTATGACTATTCAAGGTCTGTGTATCATAAATTATAGAAATAAAATACTGAGTCTACTAATTTGAATCATGAATTGAAAAGTTGAGACTGGTTGATGTATAATTGAGAAATATTGCTATTTATAATTTTTTTTAAATTTTGCTTCCAAATTTTCCTTAACTTTACATCATAAATTTGATTTTATTATACACTATTATTCATTAATTAAAAAAAAGGAATATTATTATGAATATTACTTTCTATCAGTTTCCTAAATTTGCTTCTTATACTCATCAACATTGTCCATGAATAAAATAGTTTATCAAGCGTATTTGCATTATTGACGCATTAATTTATTAAAAACATAATGCATCAATAATGCATTAATTAAATTATTTAAATAGTTAAATTAATTAATTAATTTTTTAAATTTATTAACTTATTATTTAATTTTATTCCACATTATTATTCGTTTAAAAAATTAATATTCTTATTATATTGCACTCTATTATTCTTATAGTACTTTCCTAAATTGTTTCTTATATTTATAAATTTTGTCCATAACTTAAGAATAAAGTAGTTTATCGACCGCATTTGTATTACTTATTTATTAAAGACTATAAATTTATCACTATAAGAGAAGCTACTACAGAGATAGTTTAGGTGAATCATTAATCATAAAAATACTTTCTTCACATTTATAATACCTTTTTTAAATAAAAAGTTATATAAAAAAAATAATTTAATGTCAATTCCTACTTTTTTCTCATTATATTGCAGGAAGTCCTTTATAAACAATTTTCATTCATTTTTTTAAGTTTATATGGCTCCATCTATTGGTAGATACATGCAACTTAAATCTAAAAAAAACTAAAATTAATTAATTAAATTTAATTACTGAATTAATATTTGATAAACCTGTATTAACATCAAGTGTCATCCATTACAAGTTCAAAAAAATGTATTTGAACTTGAATGGATGAATAAAAAGTATTTTGTTAACGATTGAAAATTTTAACAAGATATATATGGGAGAGTGTGAGCTAATAGAAGGAATTGAATAAGAATGGTTATTCCTCAATGCACTTTTTAAAAGGCTAATATAAATCAACGATTGAATTATTTAGAGGCTTTATTTAAATATTTTTATACAATGTGTCAATGTTTCTTCAGAGGCTCATGTGTACATGTGGGACTCTTCGACCTTTTTCTGCTCTTTTCTCTCAGCTTCCCTGAGCTCCTCTTCTTTTTCGTGTGTGGGACACAATGAGATGGACGAGGACAAGTCCTTGACAATGTCGCACGCGTCACACACAGGGTGACTGTCAGTGCCCTTCAGAAGGTCATCACTCGAATGGGTTACTGAAAAAGATTGCAGTTGAATCAGTTTTTTTAAAACCAGTTACAATTTAAACATTGGATGGTCACAATATTTTCTGATTGCAAATTCAAATGGTCAACTCTCTCATACGTAAGCGTTTTACGGTAGAAATTCTTCTTCCACGTCTTTGAAGCATCAGGATTATTATTATTATTATAATAGTTTTAATTTATCATGATATTCCTTTATAAAGCTAAACAATATTTTGTAAAGAAATGAACTATTTAGAACTACAACTATGAAAGCAACACGAAATTGAAAGTATTCCGATTTCCAATAGAGAAATAAGACAAGAATGGACGCAGAAACAAATTCTTTGTTTGTTTTAAATTTCTTTGCCAGTCCACCCATATAGCGTCAACACATCTATGGAACTTAGATAATTTTTCCAAACGTTAATGAGTTGTTACGAGCTTTTAAGTCCCATAACAACAACACAGTCTTCATCACGATTAGACTGCTGATTGGGTTAAATCCTTCCGAATTCATCCAAGAAGCTATAAGTATAGTTGCTTTGAATTGACTGAGTAGCTATTAAGCTGGGCATCTGATCTTTACCTGTAACATGACACCACACATATAGTTCTTAGACCCGTATGTAACATCCTTGAATCTGGTTGACGTGAAGTTAATGTGTTTTGAAAAAAAAAGTATTATAAAGAAAAAAAAAAAAATTCCAAGTCAACTCCTACAATTTTTCACTATATTGCAGAAAGTCCTTTATAAATAATTTTCATTCATTTTTTAAAGTTTATATGGCGCCATCTATTGGTAGATACATACAACTTAAATCTAAAAAAATATAAAATTAACGAATTAAATTTAATTACTGAATTAATATTTGAAGAAACTGTATTAACATCAGGTGTCATCCACTACAAGTTCAAAAACAGTGTATTTTAACTTGAGTGGATGAATAAAATGTATTTTATTAACGATTGAAAATTTGAACAAGATATATATAGGGAGAGAGTGAGCTAATAAAAGGAATTGAATTAAAAAAGATGTTGGTATTTAATGCAAGAGAACCGAGTTCCAAGTTTGGCAACTGAAACCCTTTTTTTAAAAGTTCATTTTTTATTTTCGAACATAACTTTCCAGTGTGTTAACACAGAAATATAATTAAATAAATGAATTCAATAAATCTTTTAAGTCTATTGAAGTTACTGTATTCACATTATTATCATCACAAAATTTACAATTTTTGCTTTTCAAAAAATTCAGAATAGAACAGACCTGTTACTTTAAGCTTTTTATTTTCTGATTTTCCATAGCCTTAACCATAAATATCTGAAAAGCTAGTTATAGGTAACGCTCATTAAACTGTACTTTTTGAGTTTCGTATCGTTAAAAAGTTATTTATGTTTAAGCTATTACCGTCATATACAAACTGTTAATATAAATAGGTTTAATTTTAATAAGCACAATAAATTCATAGATAAACTTAATGCTAAGCAAAAACTTAACCATCATATTTGTATGTCAAAATTTATAAAGAGTTTCATGTTTGCTTTACAACTTCCACAAGACCTACTCTTCTCCAATACTTATCATCTTTTTAAAATGTGTTCATATTTAGAGACCATTTTAGTTCATGTGAAAAGGAATTTTAAACAAACACAAATGCACTTTTCCATAAGACAATATAAAGTTTAGTCTTATGGAAAAGTGCATTTAGTGGTACTTATTTTCATCTAATATGTTTAAAAATTGTTGAATACTTCCATCAAGTATTTTAAATATCAATACGAGAATTCCAGAACTTTAATTTGCACTTAGATCAGATTTTTAAAAGGGAAGGAAGTTAGCAATGACTGCAGTAATTCCCAATAATCCAATATAGCAATATTTCTGAGCGGTTACCTTCATAAGCCTACCAGAAAATAAAGCGTCAAGTCATCATTTATATAACGTGTAAATTATAAGAAAAGGCGAAATTTTCAGGAGGCAAAAACCTAAACATCGCTGTTGATACCCATCAAAATGTAAGAGTCTCTAGTTTGCACGACATTTCCCCAATCAACACAGAAAACTTGCCACCTGCTCTACCACCTGCTTCTAAAAGTTCATTTTTAAACAACAAACTAAACTTTACCCCTCCTCTTTTTACAGTGTGTTTACATAGAATAAACACCCACATCACGCTACATGTAAATTTTTAAAGAAAACCTTTCTATAAGTTTTGTGGTTATTATGCTGCGTGCAATAGTTTATGAATTAAATTTATATTATAATCAAAATTTAATTTTAGAAACATTTTTTTTCCTTCAGAATGATTGATGTTTGCTGTGATAGTTGCAAGACTTTCCAAGAAGATTTTGGGAGCACGAGATTTAAAATGAATCTCATGCAACAGTTTTAAAAACAACAAAGATAAATTTAGTTTAAAATTAATCAATAATTCTTAAACTGGGCCGTACAAATGAAATAGTTTAGTATTATGAACTAAAACGATGCAGAACTAAAATAGATTGTAAAAAGAAATATTTGAAATTTATTTTAAAAATCGATACACAAATCATCGCAGAATACCTTTTTCTTTCTCATGGGTATACATTATTAAGGATATTTTAGCTTTTCCAGTAGGTTTCGATCAGCAAAAAATATGTAGAACGATGTATTTTTATCAGAAAAGAAGTTTTTTTTTATCTAATAAAAATATTAGATCAAAAATTGATTGTAGGAAGAAATTCTTGAAATTTATTTTAAAGATCAATACACAAATCATTGCAGAATATTCTTTTCTTTCCCATGGGTATATATTATGAACGATTTCAAATGATTCGTTTCATTAGAATCGAAATATGTCATTTAGAAACGATCCTTATTGTTTTACTTCCGTGATGAAATATTCATTTCACAGGAATATTTCATTTCTTGTTTAACTTCTTCTACATAAACTTTATGTATTTTCGATTATAATGACATAGTTTTGACGACATTAATGTCATCCGTTCAAATCAGATGTATAAGTAGTAAAAGACTAATTGATTAAAAAAATGCAAAATGGTTATAAAGCAAATGGGTACCTTCAACATAACATTTTTGTAAATCCTTCAAACATGTAGGCATACTTTTCTATAATACATTATACATTAAATAAGTCTGTGTGAATCGTTCATGTACATCATGTTTTGAACACAAATATCAAGCGATTTGATCACCTTGCTTATTTTAGTCTACTCGAATCTTCTCTTCCAAATGGTATTATATGCTCATTATATAATCTCCCACATGCTATACTAAGTTTGAGTGCATTTACACTTAGTAGATGAAATTTATTTTAAATGTCCTAGAACTGCAATTTCTTCTTTTTTTACATACTATTCAGTTGTAACGGTCCAGATCACTAGCTGTTCATTCATTGAACACTAATGTTTACCTATTTGCATATTTTTGGGTTCAACAAAGATGTGTTGTTCGTGAATCATTATTTTTAGTGAGTTATTATATATATATATATGTCCTTGGTTCTTGGGAATTACGACAATTTAAAAATAGTTAAATGGCATTTATATTATTTCACAGCCTAATTAAAAGATTATTCTAATTAGACTGATGAATATTATAAATTCTAGATTTAATGATTATAACAGTCTCTTTATCTTAATTATGATCGTACTTCAAACCAATTAGAGAAACAAGAGGACATGAGAAATACAAATTTAACACAAATAAATCTTTTGTATCTCAGCTGTCATAACAACTGCATTGATGCAATGTCTGATATGATTGTTCGTATACTAATTTAGAGAACGTGACAGACAAGTTTGTTGTTATCTATTCTTGGTTGTGTTTTTAATTAAAAATTTTAGTTACTGGATGAATTTATTCAACTTCCAGTGACTTATTATACGTTATTTTTGAAACTAAAAAATTATTTGAAATATTTTCAAGTCAAGCTCGATTGTCAGTGAAAATTAATTTATGTTGATTTTGGATGATAACGAATAATCCTATTTACATAAACTATATAAGAAAATATCAACAAAATGATTTTTGATATAACAGAGACAACAACTCGGTTGACAATTGTCTAATCTACTTCCTCTTCGTTGTAAAAATAATTTTTTTTATGGTCTTAAATTAACTCATAAAAACTTCTTTTTAAAGAAATACTATAATTATAGTGGAAATTTATAAAAGTATTCATGTTAACAGTGCAAAATGAATAGAGAACAAGTAAAAAAAAAAAAAAAAATTAAAGTCAATTCCTACTTTTTTGTCACTTTATTGTAGAAAGTCCTTTATAACTAATTTTCAGTCATTTTTTTAAGTTTATTTGGCGCCATCTTTTGGTAGATATATGCAACTTAAATTAAAAAAAAAAAAAATTAATTAATTAATTAAATTTAATTACTGAATTAATATTGGAAAAAACTGTATTAAAGTCAAGTGTCATCCCCTACAAGTTCAAAAAAATGTATTTGAACTTGAGTGGATGAATAAAAAGTATTTTATGAACGATTAAAAATTTGAACAAGATATATATAGCTAATAGAAGCTAATAGAAGGAACAGAAAAAAGTAAAATATGTTAAACAAAAAGGCAAAGGATTTCAGTTAAAGTCATAATTATCATAGAGGATTAAAAAGGCATTTTCGGGGCTATTATTAAAAATAGTAGAAAAATTTTATTTCTAATAACAGTCCAATACGTGGAATAAATATTAATTTATCTATTAATAGAAAAAAATTAAATAAATTTTTATTATTAATAGAAACCAATTAAATGAATTTTTATTATTAATAGAAACCAATGAAAAACTATTTAAGTTTCATTATTTTATAGTAGAAAATTTAAAGAAAATAGTGTACAGAATTAATATTAATAACTACGTGATATTCAATTTAGAGATCATGTATTTGTTAACAAATTGTTTAACATAGAAAACACTGCGTTGGAAATATCTTAGGTATGGGAGCCAGTTTCAAATCTTCATTGTGATACTTGTGTTCAGTAATGTAAAATTTTTAATAAATGTCTATTCATTCTCAGGGAAGATGACAAAAAAAAAATTTCATCGAAATTTTTTATTTTGTGTTATTGACTGCAGTTCATAGTGAAGAAAGGCATATATTAGTACAGTAAAACCTCTGTAAGTCGAACTTCAAGAGAAACGCCAAATAATTCAAGTTATAGAGTTTTCGACTTATGGAGGATTTCGACTTACACGGATTTTGTAAGGAAATATTTGACTTGTAAAAGTTTAGATTCTTTATTAGTGATGTAAAATAAATAAGAATTCAAGTTACAAAGGTAATAAACATGTATATTTGCAACTTAAAAGTTATATTATGTGCTACAGTAAAAAATCAAAATAATTCCGAAACTTTAAAATTAAAAATATTATGTATTAAAAAAGTCAGTTATTATTATTTATTTATTTATTTTTTGCTTTAGACAATTCGATCGTTCTCTATCTATAGCATTATGTAACCTATAAAGAGTAGAATGTTCTTTTTCGTCCGAGTTGCTATTTCATAGAATTGGATATTCTATTGCTATATACTCATACATTGTTTTCTAAGAAACAATGATGTGCATTATCGGCAAATCCTTAAAGTGGGTAACTTATTTTTCTTCGAGCTATAGAGGTAATTAGTTTCAAATGATCGAATTGCAAAGATTGTAAAATCAAACATTGCTAATGTTCGAGATACAGAGGTCAAATTTTTTTTTTCGAGTTACTAAGGGAAAATGTATACCAAAATGGCTTGTGGGGATTGACTCATTATTTCGACTTACAGAGGGTTGAAATTTCGAGTAATGGAGATTTTGAGGCTTGAAGGGAAGGGAACAAAAGTATTTTTCAAGTTGCGGAGGTTTTCGACTTATCAAGGTTCGACTTAAAGAGGTTCTACTGTATAACTTATTTTAATTTTGTTTGAAAAAATGAATTTAATAAACCTTGTAGTACGCTCTTTATTTACTGCATTTATAGGAAAATTAAGATGCGTATTATGAGTTTTACTTATTAAGAGATGCATGGAATTAGAAAATTCTGTTCAAATTTAAAACCCTGTTCGTGCTTCATCCTACTCACTGCAGGAGCAGACCCTCTGGTGTTCAGGAGAAATGATCAGTAGGCCTCCAGAATCTCACCCGAGAGGAAATACAGTGCCACTTGCGCTTCTGCTGAGAGACATTTAATTTATTGCCTCTCATCCCGAGAGGAAATATAATTAACTCAACCCTGCCTAACAGTGAGCCTACACACTATCACCCGGAGAGGAAGTATGTCTTACGCACCCTGCGCGTATTAGAGCATCGGAAATTCGGCTATAAAGTGGAATCCTTCCGCGAATCTATAATTATATGTCTTTAAGCGTGTTATTGTTTACGTCTAATTGCATGTGCGTGTGTAAATAAAGCTATGTGTTTTTGTTGTATGTGTTATTATTATATTTTTTTATCTGTTCGTGTTTATATTTACATATTTGGGCGAAATCGCAAAATAGACGCCATTGTTATTTGACGTCTTTGTTGTGGCGTCAAATGTGATAAGCCCGGGTTTCTTGTACGGTTTGCAATTCACTACAGTTACAATCGCAACTTTCTTGGCGTATTTTGGCGAACATTTTTTGACGCCATATACCAACGGTCCCTAGTCTGTGATTTTTACACATATATATCCGTTTGTTTTTTTAAATTTGTTAAGCTTGTTTTTCGGATTTATATCATGCCTGTTCTTGATCAGTGTGGTCGTATGCGTATCTGGTGAAGATCTTGTTGAAGCAGTTACTTTTAGGTCAGTTAAGGGGCCTGAATGGTCGAGTGGCTAGCGCTCTGGCTCTCGGTACCACAGGTATCGGGTTCGAATCTCGGTGGTGCCATGAGTGTTTGTAGTGGTTTGGAATCCGCTTTAAGCCGTAGCTACCGGTCCTAATAGAAACGTAGAGCGTTGCGGGGGCATTGTTACTCCTTTGGCTTATCTTCAAGTTACACGCGCACCCTTGGTAGTGTAAAGTGAGTAACGTCTGTGCAGCCCTTATGCCATAAAAAGATCACTGTCTCGCTTGCCAGCTGTATTAGAAAAAAAAAGTTTATCTAAATGATTATTTCAGATTGCCATCATTTGATGACATATTTGAAGTTTCTTAAGTTTTTGAACCTGTACCTCTAGTGTCTCAACCCAACCACACCCAATTACAATCCTATTGCACAAACCTGGCCACTACAGTACTAAATAACCGGATAGCGTTCAGTAGGTAAGTTTTGCTTACATGAAACATATTATTATAATGCTGAAGTCATTATCATAATGTAACGTCGTGAGTAAAATAGGTCTAGAAGAATAGAGCGTAATCCTTACTAAGGGAAGAGCTCTCGCTGCAGGCCCTTGTCACGACATCTTTCTGGTGCTCATCAACAATATGCTGGCTCATATGCTGCTCATCAGGCGAAACTGTTCCACAGAACTCGCAGTTAATCACACCCACTGTCATTTTCGCATCCTCCTTGGAACTGTTTTCTGACACATTTCGAGGCTTGTCCTTTTTCAAGGACACGTCTTCGGAAATGATTTCAGAAGATTCATCAGCTTCTGCCTGGTAGGATAGACAAGAGTACAGTTTCAAAAAATACTTCATGATCAACGAGTAAAAATTTTTACAATATAGTTTAATTTTATTGGTAAGCTAGAAAGCTTAGAAATTTGCTTTTTATCTGAAAAATTGATGGTAGGTCCAACGGCTTTATGCAATCATCTATTTTAATAAAAAAAAAAAAAAAAAAACAAGTAATATTAAAAAAAAAATTTAAAGTCAATTCCTGCTTTTTTTTCACTCAATTGCAGAAAGTCCTTTATAAATAATTTTCATTCATTTTTTTAAGTTTATCTGGCGCCATCTATTAGTAGATATATGCAACTTAAATCTAAAAAAAAAAATTAAAATATTAATTAAATTTAATTACTGAATTAATATTTGATAAAACTGTATTAACGTCAAGTGTCATGCACTACAAGTTAAAAATGTATTTGAACTTGAGTGGATGAATAAAAAGTTTTTTATGAACGATTGAAAATTTGAACAAGATATATATAGGGAGAGTGTGAGCTAATAGAAGGAAGTGAACAAGGATCTCTATTTAATTTGCATTCATTATCAGATGTCTGGAATACCATCAAGATATTTCATGCTTTATTTTTCTTTGCTCTAACCCATTATTATTTCTGGTGCTCAATACCTGGGGATGAAACTACTGGTATTTCTTACTTGATCGGTCAAAAGAACAATAAAAAGTACCATATATACATTAAATGAAGTTTAATATATAATATAATTTCTTAATTACCCGTCATAATATAAATTACTATATATATTAGTTTATATTTATATAACTTATATATCTATAAAAATATATCAGAATAAAATGGATATTTACTTATTAACGCCACCGCAGCAGAAGTTGCGCTAATGCGCCAATAAAGAACTGCCAATGCGCCAAAATGGAGACTGTTTTGAATCTATGTTAAACTCTATATCGGCCCATTTTCCACCGAAATCCCATTGACTACTTTGTTTTTAAATAAAGTATTTTGAATTTTGTAAGTGTTTTAGATTTTAAATAAAGTGTTTTATATATTTTACGATTTGTCACAAAAATTTTAAGTGTAGATTGGCGGCGCTTAAAGACCGCCAAATCAGTAGCTGCGGTGGCGTTCGTACGTACCATAAAATGTAAGTTATTCTCTAGATTCTTTTTTTTTTTCTTTTTTATTAATAATCTGTTATCATTCGAATTCGCTATCGCAAACAGCATGAAATATTTTTTTGACATAATAACACAAAAAATTATTCGTATTAGCAAATAATTTTGGCGTTATTTTATCGTAATAGCTATTATAAACGTTGTTAAAACAATGGCACTAAAGCAAATCGTTAACATTTTGGTTTTAACATGGCAAAATTTTGGCGATAAAGCCGTATAATTTGGCGTAAAGGCAACATTTTTGGGCACATTAGTGCTAAAACTTTTCACTAAAGCGATAAATTTTGGCAATAAAGCCATAAATTTTGGCTTAAAAGCAATTTAAAGAATAAATATTGTTATAGTAGCTGTTTGGCTACTAATATTGGTATAATAGCGATTTCTGGAGAAATAGCGTTTTACAACGATATCGAACCTCAGCAGCCATTTTGTTTGTTTACTTATCGACTTGACATTCTGACGATGCATTTGGCACAAAGGTTACAGGATTCTAGATTTTGACCAAATCGGTAATATATATTTGAATTTTACCTGAATTATACCTATATTTGACTGAAATCAGTAATACATATCTGAATTATTATAAGACATTGAAAATTTTAAAGTCAATAATGTATAAGGGAAATTTGAAATCATTAATAGATTTGTGCAATAATGTTTAGATTTGTGCAATAAACACCTGCAGTAGTCTTGTGAGAAATTTAGGCATCTTTTAATTATTTTTTAATTCGTTAATAAAAGGCTAGCGGCGAAATTTCTTTGGCGAGAAAATTAAATGTCTGTAGCTTGTTATTATATTAAAAATGCTATTCATATTAACAATTTTCTGATAGCATTGATTTACCAATATCAAAATCGCGACTGAATTCTTGAATGAATAACATTGAAAAATGAAATTAGGTATCGGAAAAAATCAGTTAAATATATTAAATTAATAAACTATTACATTACCTTTTGATCATCTTTTTTACTGCAAGATTTCTTATCATCTTTTTTACTGGAAGATTTCTTATCATCTTTTTTACTGGATGATTTATCATCTTTTTTACTGGAAGATTTCTTATCATCTTTTTTACTGGAAGATTTATCATCCTTTTTACTGGAAGATTTCTTATCATCTTTTTCTGCCTGAGATATTTTTGAATCTTTATCCGACATTCTTACAAATTGCGTTTTATTTAAAATTATGCTTTTTATAAAATTTTAATAAATTTAATTGGAGCTGTTTTTGATCCTGAAAGTTCAATAACCTGGATTATGAAATTTTAACTTGCCTCTAAAAAAATAATCAGATTGTTTCTTACATTTATGCCTAGTGGAGTTGTTCATGTGCTGAACATTATTAATAATTTTGAAAAGCAAAATAAACAATTGATTTTAATCAAAAACACATAAACAATTATAATGTAATTTTATAAGATAAAATATCACTCTTTAATATTTTAGCTTCAAAATAGTCGAATCCTATTTTTTGTAATTAAAAAATTGGCAAAAATTCCACTTTAGTTAACTTATAAGTATATACTTTAATTATAATTTCTAAATTTTTTCTCAAGAAATATGTTAAAAGTTTTTTTAAAAATTATCAAGAGCAATTGTTTGTCTCTTTCTTGCATTTCAAGACAGATTAATTGTTTAGAAAAATAAAATATTTTCAATTGAAAATATTCACTTTGTTAATTTGTCAGATTTGTAATTAAAAATTGAATTTATAAGTAGATGATGACACGTAATTTACGATTATAAAAATATAAATTTTTTTATTTGAATAATTGATAAAATTTTGTTTAATTTAAACATTTATTTATTTGAGAAACACAAAATTTCATTTAAAATATAAAATTTTAAAAACTAATGTTTATATTAATTATTTTAAAACTTATTTTATTTTGAACAATTATCGTCCAACTCGCAAAATAAGGACTTTGGGTTTTGATGATTTTTTATGCCGTCAACTCATTCATAAGTCACCAAATGTGGTAACCGGGATTTCTATTTACAGTTTACTTCACTTATAGTTGCAACAAATTACTTGGCGCACTTTGCCAAAAAAGAATTTTTGACACCAAATTCCAACTACCCTATTCTGAGTATTTTACATAATTATTGATGATTTGCTAAACACATAACTTCATTTAAAATATTAAGAGTTTTTAAAAATATTTGTTCATGTTATTAATTTTTAAAATGTATTTTATTTTAAACATTTATTGATCTATTGCTCATTTTATTATATGTACATATTCAATTTTGATTGGAGCCTGCATCATAATTCAACATGAGAGATATAAATTTTTTTTTTAATTGAATGGATAGCTCTAAAATTTTTAATTAATAAAAAACAACTATTTTATTGGTTTAGTTAATTTTAGGCATGCATTTCATGTTTTCGCAAGTAACCTAATGCAACAGTAGCTTGGCGACATTTTGGTGAATATCTGTACTATTGGCGAGAAAGGGACAAAAAAAGTTCTGTATTGCAACTATTTTAAAAACAAATGCTTAATTGTTTTTAAATTCTAAATAAATGTAAATTAAATGTTCCGAAATGTCATTTTAATTCGTTCACTAATTACAAAAAAAAAAATTATGATATTTCATCTATTTTCAGGAAATTGCGTATACTGCGTTAATTGTTATTAAACTTTAAATACTATTGCATACTAATTAGTGTAATTTATAAAGTTAATTTTATTGTTTATTTATATTTGCGAGGTAGAAATTAACTGCGTCAATTGCGTACCTGTCCTAAATAGCATCGGAAATTGGCGATATTTTGTGGCTTCAATGTGTAACCCAGGTATCTCGTATTATTTGCATTTCATTGCACTTACAATCGCAACCCGTTACTTGGCGAATGTTAGAAAAACAATTTTTGATGCCAAATCCCAACGGCCGTATTCTGCGATTTTACCGCATAATTTTGATTAATAATATATATATATATATCTTAATACAATATTATGTTATCGTCTATTTATGTAAATACTTGTGAAGAAGTATCAAGAGGCGATGTCGCGCCAAATGTGGCACGAAAAAAGCGGAATAAGCATTCTGTATTTTATTACTATTCTATGGACTAAATTGTTTTGGTGCGTGATCACGTGACTGAAAACGTAAAGCCAAACGATGTTTTTTCAAGTGTAGCAATGCGTCTTTAAAGGCAATTACACCTTCACGTAAGAATTAATAATTATAAAATTTAGAAAAATGTAATTTCAGGTCATAAAAATTAAAATTTAATGATAATTATGAAAATATAACAAAATCTCTAGGAAAAAAGATATTTAAAATTTAAAAGTTAATCAATAAATCTATCTAAATTAAAAATTGATTGGGAATAAACAACTGAATTAATTTAAATAAAATAGTAAAAAAATGGAGATGGAGAAAAAATGGAGAAAAATGTTTTTCAAAATCGATTACAAAATATTACAAAAAAAAACCCCAATTAAAATTAAAAATATAGTTATCTTAACATGCACAAATTTTATTTATGATACTATCGAATATTTATCTTGTCTACTCGGTTGTATCAGAAATAAAAATTTTGAACTATTTATTTTTTTTAATTTAAAAATATAGAATCTGGATGTAGAAAAGTATTTGAATCATTTTCTAATTCCAGATTCTATGTTTTTGGTTATTTGTCACTCTAAAGCAAATTCAGCGTTATCTAGTGTTGTACACAGTACATTATGGAGTTTGCACCTATATTATTCCCATTGTAATTATGTATAAGTTTTTCTAAACGGTGGTATTTGAAAGAATTTCAGTTTCTTCTCTCCCCCTCGAACCCAACAGAATAACATTCCGACCTACAGATTTATTTGCACATATCCTTGGTATCGACACAAATATTGCCCATTAGATGTCACTTCCTGAATTTCTAGCGAAGTATCCTGGGTTGCAAACACAATAAGTTATCCTTAAAGATACTGCAGCCCAAATTTTAATCAATAAATCTTTTGCAACGATTGCAATAAGAGCAAAACATGATTTGAAGTTTACTGGTTAATGTCCAGTATAATATTTCAACATGATTTTTAAATTTTGGTATTGCATTATTTGTTCGACTTTAATGTTAATAATTGTATCGCTGCGTTTATTTAATAGTGAGTTCACCAATGGTGAATTGTATATCGTGCCACAGCATTTTATAAGATTCGATCAATTGACAATACATAAATAAGTCATGATCAATTGGCAATATATAAAAAGATATGATATATTGACAATATATAAATAATATGAGATCAACTGGCAATATATAAATAATATATATTATCAATTGCCAATCTTTAATAAAAACAGAAAAAATGACTTTAAATTTATTTAATGTAATAATTTTAAATTTATTGAAAATTAGTTTGCCATTATTTGAATTTACAATTTTGATAGCCGATCAATGCACTTGAATGGTTGCATATTTAAATAGAAGCAAAAAGATCAATTCATTAAAAAATCGATTTCGATTTAAAAAAAATATATATTATTTATATTTTTATAAAGGAATAGACAAATTTCTTAATTAAAAAATGTTTATTACTAATTAACGTACATTTTACTGAAATAGCAAAGCTTGTTCATTTTTTTAAGGGATGATGCTGAAATAAGTATGCAAAAAGTCCTAGCGTATTAACCTTCGATACTCACTTCTGCTTCTAAGTTCCTATTCAAATCAACAAACAAATTTATGCATTAAATCATGATAATGATTGTCGAAATAATAGCCAAGATAAATGTATTATGATGATTCTGACAGATCTTCACTCAGTTTGCAGTTCTTTGTTGGTCAGAAGAATCCTTGTAGTACATGTCGGCGATATATTGCCCTTGAGGTCCATGGTAGGGACAAAACACTTTCTTCCTGGAGTCGAATCGCCACCCAAAGTCGCAATAGTCGCACAGCGGAAAGATGTATTCGGGGAATACTTTCAGAGGTTCGGCTGAAAGAGACAATAAACATCGTTAATTGCCATTTTATTTTGTTAGGATTACATAAATCTTGGATTTCACTTATGTATGCGTGGAACAGCACACTAGAGTTGTAAAGAGAGGACAATATATTTTGGAAGTCTTTTAGGTGAAATTGCATCAAATTTGGTTGCGAAAACAAGAAACCTCTCATCAGATAGACTGATAATGGATGCAGCGTTTTTACACACGGCGTAAAATAGCCACTAACCAGGATATCACGTTCCCTTAACGAAAACAATACTTTTTTTCAATTCTCTCTGTTAGCTGACATACACACTCAAGAGCAAAACGTTATGACCATCTATCAATAGCGAGTTGGCCCACCTTTGGCGCGAAACTCAGCTTCAACCCACCTTGGCATGGATTAATACCACCACTTAATACCATTTAAAAACCACTTCCATCTGATCACGTGCCTTCCACGTCATCCAGTAGAGTTCATTGCAAAATGTAGGGGTGGTCATAATGTTTTGGCTCTTGAGTGTATCTCCCTATATATATCTTGTTCAAATTTTCAATCGCTAATAAAATACTTTTTATTCATCCACTCAAGTTCAAATACATTTTTTGTATTTGTAGTGGATGACACTTGATGTTAACACAGTTTTTTTAAATATTAATTCAGCAATTAAATTTATTTAATTATTTTTAGTTTTTTTTTTTAGATTTAATATATCTACCTATAGATGGTGCCAGATAAACTTAAAAAATGATTGACAATTATTTATAAAAGACTTTCTGCAATATAGTGAAAAAAATGTAGGAATTGACTTTAATTTTTTTTTTATATTACTTGTTTTGTTGAACTTCCATGAGCCTCGGATTTCACCTATGTATGCATGGAATGGTACACTAATGGGTGATGAGGAGAGTACAATATATTTTGGAAGACTTTTTAGCGTGTAATTGAGTCAAATTTGCGTGAGAAAACAAGAAACCTCTCATCAGATAGCCTGATAATGGATGCAATGTGTTTTACACACGGTGTAAAATAGTATATCATGGATAACCAAGATATTATGTAACCAGGATATCATATTCACATAACGAAAAAAAATACTTTGTTATTCATAATTTAACTGCCAATATCTTGCAAACAATGTTAACAATGTGATGACCGCTCTGATCATGAGCAATGAGTTAATCCGTCGTCTGCCAACCTATCACCCAGGTGTGAAATCCTCTCAAAAAAGACCAAGGACCTCCTATGAGTGCTTTCCTAAACTTAAGAAGCGCCATGGCTGTTATTCTGAACAAGCGCAAGCGAGTTCAGGTAATGCGGTGAGCCTCACTCATTGAGAATTTATCTCAATGCGTATCTGACGATTTACTTTGGCTTAAAATTAATTGATTCCATTAATTTATAAGAACTGGCGCAGGGGTAAAGATTCGGATCTTTGACCGCGAGGTTGAGGGTTCAGATCAGAATCCTGTTCCTTTTCTATCCCTTTTTTACTGCTACGTTGTGCTTTAACTTTATTCATATGACTTTCCGACTAGTAACTAAGTTAGGTTTTTATTTTAATTTTCGTACTCTTTTTTACCCCTTTTTTTGTTAGGAAATAAAAGGATTAGAATAAAAATTATAAAAATAAAAATAAAAATTATAAAATCGAAAATCAAATAAAAAGTATAAAATTTGAAAATCAAATAAAAATTATAAAAAGAAAAATAAAGAATCACGGTTCTGTGATCGGCCTTTTTTTCTTGTGGGAATTTTGTATTTTGTATCCTGTGTAACCATTTTACCTTTCAGATGCTCCTATTGGCTCTCACCGTTCATGCATAATTTCCAATCAGTGATTTTGTAAACAAAGGGTTGGAGGGTTTGTTTACGTTTTTGTAACAGTAAAAGGCATCGACAACTGGTCCCTAATTGTACCGAATTTAAAACTTAACTTTTAATTTCTTTTATTTTTTATCTTACGTTTTTATAAATAGTATTTTTTTTTTTTTTTTTTGAGTACCTACTTAATTTGAATTTAGAAACATTTATCTTTTATTTTTACTAACAATAATTAAGCAGCCATTTAAAATTCCAAGTATATTTATGAATTAAGATGAGGAGGTTTAAGGGGTATTTCCCCCTGTTGGTACTCCGTAAACGGTACGCCAGTTGCCAGTTGCCAGCTCTGATCATGGATCGAGAAAAAATGCCTTTGTTGTAAGGAATTCGATACGGGTAGGTTAATTAAACATTGTAAGCATAAACAAAGGACAGTTCTTACCCAATTCAGCAAACACAAGTGACATAAAAAAATATTTTTTTAAAGTCAATTCCTACTTTTTTTCACTATATTGCAGAAAGACCTTTATAAATAATTTTCATTCATCTTTTTAAAATTTGTCATTTAATTACTGAATTAATATTTGAAAAAACTATATTCACATCAAGTGTCATCCACTACAAGTTCAAAAAAATGTATTTGAACTTGAGGGATGAATAAAAAGTATTTTATTAAAGATTGATAATTTGAGCAAGATATACATATAGTGAGAGTGTGAGCTAATAGAAGGAATTGAGAAAGTCGACATGAAAATAGTTTCTTTTGCCAATCAAGAAAATACCACATAATTTAGTCAACATATAGCAACTCATAACAATGCGATTATCGATAATCTGGGGTAATTTTTCTGTGTGAAGTGATCAAATATGACTTACACAAAATTATCCTTATTTCCATATCTAATATATTATTCCTTTATGATATTTGAAAGGAAGTAAGTTCATTTAGGAAATTAATCATGTATCATCTGACGTGATATTTTGAGGGAAACACGCGAAGACATAGCTTGCGCTGAAATTAATGTGATTTTATATGCATCGGTCTGGCGTTATTTGTGATTTCGCAATAGAAAGAAATAAGACAAAGTTAATAATATTCATGTTAATGTTAAAAGTATAATTACGTTGAAAATCAATAAAGGAGTAATATTAGGAATAAATTTATAGATAAAAATTAAGAGTCAAATTTATAATTATTTCAGATACTCATCATCTCTTTATCAACTATGGAAATTAAAATCGTTATCAATATATCCCTCTTTTGTTTTCACCATAATTCTTAAATGTGTATCTTTTATCAGATTTTCAACTATCTTTAATTTATAAAATTTTTTTTTTGTTCTAATGCAGCTGGCAAACATTTAGACAATTGTCTTTGATGCCTTAAGGCAAGCGCTGCACCGAAGTTACTCACTTTGCATTACTCAGGAGGTGCGTGTAGCTTGAAGATAAGCTACGGACGCGGAGTAACAGTACCCCCGCAACGATCTACGATCGTTAGACCAGGACCTACGGTTTAAAGTGGATTCCGAACAACTACAAACATCCATGGCACCGCCGGGACTCGAACCCGAAATCTGTGGTACCGAGCACCAGAGCACTAGCCACTAGGCATTCAGGCCCTTAATTTATAACATATTTTTTTACATAAATGTGGAATGAAAAACATTCTTAAAATCTGAAGTACTTTTTATTAACCATGACATGGTATTATTAGAACTAATAGGCTCGATTCTCCTATAAGATTTTTAAGGTGCAACAAATGAAAAAGGCAACAAATGCAAGAAATCAGAGTAATTTTTGTTTATTTTAGCATTTCAAAAAATAAAAATAATAACGAGAAAACTGTTTTCTTATATTATAACACAGTTTTTCAATATTACTTAAATTATTTTTTATTTAATTTAATTTAAAATATATAATTAAATAGTTAAATAATAGTAAATTTTAATTACTTAAATTTCATTACAATTTAATTATTTAGTTTTAAATTTTTATTATTATTATTATTATTATTTTAATTATTTAAAATTTTAATATAATTAAACAATGTTTTTAAACTTTTGTTACAAAAAAACACCTTTATATTACATTTTTGAAGTTAACTCATATAAATTAAAAGAAATTTATAAAATAAACGCCCTGTAAGAAAAATTATATAAAATAAAAGCTCTATAAATAATATTAGAAGGTTTTATTCTCTCATTACTAGAAATTCCTGTATTGGTAGGAATTATAAAATTTTCGCGTCTTTACTTTGTACACTTCTCACTATGCTGCAAATTATAATATTGGAATCACAGCACAATATAACTATAGGACATATTAATAATGTCGATTGATACAGGAGAAATTTAGATATGCACAAGTAAATTTCCTTATTATCGCATAAAGATATTGAAAAAACGGTACTTACGCATTACGATAATGCGCCAATAAAGAGCTGCCAATGCGCCAAAATAGAGACTGTTTTGAATCTATGTTCAACTCTATATCGGCCAATTTTCCACCGAAATCCGATTGACTACTTTGTTTTAAATAAAGTATTTTGAATTTTGAAAGTGTTTTGATTTTAAATAAAGTGTTTTATATATTTTATGATTTGTCACAAAAATTTTAAGCGTAGATTGGCGCCACTTAAAAACCGCCAAATCTGTAGCTGTGGTGGCGTTAATACGTAAGTACCATAAAATGTAAGTCATTCTCTAGTTTCTTTTTTCTTTTTCTTTTTTTATGAATAATGTGTTATCATTCGTATTCGCTATCGCAAACAACATGAAATATTTTTTTGACATAATAATGCAAAAAATTAGGCGTATTAGCATATAATTTTGGAGTTATTTTATCGTAATAGCTATTATAAACGTTGTTAAAACAAGGATACAATTTTGTCAGTTAGCAAAACAAAATTCCACATAATAATTTGGCACTAAAGCAAATCGTTAACATTTTGGTTTTAACATGGCAAAACTTTGGCGATAAAGCCATAAAATTTGGCGTAAAACTTTTCATTAAAGCGATAACCTTTTTCGTAAAAGCAATTTAAAAATAAAATTTCACTCAGTGAAAACATTTGGAAATAAAGTTATAAATTTTGGCTGAAAAGCAATTTAAGGAATAAATATTGACATAATAGCTGTTTGGCTACTAATATTGGTATAATAGCGATTTCTGCCGAAATAGCGTTTTACAACGGCATCGAACCTCAGCAGCCATTTTATTTGTTTACTTATCGACTTGGCATTCTGGCGATGAATTTGGCACAAAGGGTGCAGGATTCTAGATTTTTACCAAATCGGTAATAGATATTTTAATTTTACATAAATTTTATCTATATTTTACTGAAATCAGTACTACATATCTTAATTTTTATAAGACATTGAACATTTTAAAGTAAATAATGTATAAGGGAAATTTGAAATCATTAATAGATTGTGCAATAAACTACTGCAGTAGTCGTGTGAGAAATTTAGGCATCTTTTAAATATATTTTAATTCGTTAATAAAAGGCTAGCGGCAAAATTTCTTTGGCGAGAAAATAAAATGTCTATAGCTTGTTATTACATTAAAAATGCTATTCCTATTAACAATTTTCTGATAGCATTGATTTACCAATATCAAAATCTCGACTGAATTCCTGAATGAATAACATTGAAAAATGTAATTAGATATCAGGAAAAATAAGTTAAATATATTAAATTAATAAACTATTACATTACCTTTTTATCATCTTTTTTACTGGAGATTTCTTATCATCTTTTTTACTGGAGGATTTCTTATCATCTTTTTTACTGGAAGATTTTTATCATCTTTTTTACTGGAAGATTTCTCATCATCTTTTTTACTGGAGGATTTCTTATCATCTTTTTCTGCCTGAGATATTTTTGAATCCTTATCTGACATTCTTACAAATTGCTTTCTATTTAAAATTATGCTTTTGATAAAATTTTAATAAATTTAATTAGAGCTGTTTTTGATCCTGAAAGTTCAATAACCTGGATTATGAAATTTTAACTTGCCTCTAAAAAAAAAATCAGATTTTTTCTTACATTTAAGCCTGGTGGAGTTGTTCATGTGCTGAATATTATTAATAATTTTGAAAAAGCAAAGTAAACAACTGATTTTAATCAAAATCACATAAACTATTATAATGTAATTTTATAAGATAAATTATCACTCTTTAATATTTTAGTTTCAAAACAGTCTTAGCCAATTTTTTTGTAATTAAAAAATTGGCAAAAATTCTACTTTAGTTAACTTACAAGTATATATTTTAATTATAATTTCTAAATTTTTTCTCAAGGAATATGTTACAAGTTTTTTTAAAAATTATCACGCGCAATTGTTTGTGTCTTTCTTGCATTTCAAAAGCAGATTAATTGTTTAGAAAAATAAAACATTTTCATTTAAAAATATTCACTTTGTTAATTTGTGAGATTTGTAATTAAAAATTGAATTTATAAGAAGATGATGACACGTAATTTACGATTATAAAAATATAAATTTTTTTATATGAATAATTGATAAAATTTTGTTTATTTTAAACATTTATTTATTTGAGAAACTCAAAATTTCATTTAAAATATAAAATTTTAAAAATTAATGTTTATATTAATTATTTTTGAAACTTATTTTATTTTAAAGAATTATCATCCAACTCGCAAAATAAGGGCTGTTGGGTTTTGATGATTTTTTATGACGCCAACTGAGTGATAAGTCACCAAATGTAGTAACCGGGGTTTCTGGTATTGTTTACAATTAATTTAATTTACGACGTCAACTGGGTGATAAGTCACCAAATGTTGTAACAGGGTTTTCTGGTAAAGGTTCTAGTATTGCTTACAATTCATTTCATTTATGGTTGCAACACGTTACTTGGCGCACTTCGCCAAAAAAGAATTTTTGACACCAAATTCCAACTACCCCTATTCTGAGTATCTTACACAATTATTGATCATTTATGAAACACATAACTTCATTTAAAATATAAAGAATTTTTAAAAACATATGTTCATGTTATTAATTTTTAAAATTTATTTTATTTTAAACATTTATTGATCTATTGATTATTTTATTATATATACATATTCAATTTTGATTGGAGCCTGCATCATAATTCAACATGATAGGTAGAAATTTTTTTTGGCTGAATTGATGGCTCTGTTTTATTGGTTGAATTAATTTTAGGCATGTATTTCATGATTCCACAGTTAACATATGCAACAGTAGCTTGGCGAAATTTTGGTGAATATCTGTACAATTGGCGAGAAAGGAACAAAAAAAAATTCTGTATTGCAACAATTTTAAAAACAAATGCTTAATTATTTTTAATTTATAAATAAATGTAAACTAAATGTCTCGAAATGTCCTTGGTTAAAATCTAGGATACTGTACCCCTGAGGAAGTCGCCAATCTTGCAACCCTGAATATTTCGCCAATTTTCCGCCAATTTCTTTAGGGTTGCAATACTATAATTAGAGGAATTCGTAGCTTCATTTTCCAAACAATATAATGACTATTTATTGTTATTGTGATTATATTATTATTTGCAGAATACTTATTTGCAGTAAATAAGAACAGAAATGTATATTCTTTTAAATTAGTATTCCAATAAATTACTGATTATTCCGAACTTATTCTTACAACGTACATCGGTCACCGATTCAGAATATAAACAATATTTATGAAGTTGCCACTCAGGAAAGTAAGAAATAAACAAGAAAAACGATTTTTTTATTTATTAATAACTTATATTTTATTCTTAAATAATTAATTTCCTTTTTAAAGATGTTTGTTTAGTTAGGATTTTGTGACAACCGTAATTAGAATTCGCTCGGAATATTTGAAGCTTTAGCTTTTTAGAACGTTAGTTAACGTTACAATTTACATTTTTAATAATTAAAATAAATTAATATTAATAAAATAATGAAACATTTGATAATTATCTGGCAGAGTGCATGTGGCGGCGCCAGCACAAATGTGACATCCGCAAAATAATTTATGATTTCACAGATGGAATAAAATATTTGTTTCCACCACAGAGGAAGGACATACCACGATAAAAGGTAAGTTATTCTGTAGTTTTTTCTTCTTTTTTACCTTTTGTTAATATTAATTTATCATTCGAATTCGGCTTTGTAAAGAACATGACTTATTTTATGACATTACAAAAAAAAAAAAAAAAAAAAAAAAAAAAGAATTGGCGAATTACTTTGGTGAAATTTTATCGTATCGAAATTTTATCAATTAACAGCGATTATTATCTTTGTTTAAACGATACTTTTTTGTGACTTAGCAAAATAAAATTCCACATAATAATTTGGCGATAAAGCGATTTAATTTGGTGTGAAAGTAATTTAGGAATAAAATGTTGACAAAATAATGATATATTTTGGCGTTAAAGCGGCAATATGTGCGTAAAAAGAAAACATTAAAAAGTTGACATAATAGTGGTAAACATTTGGCGATAAAGCGATATCAATTGGCGTAAAGGCATTTTAGATATAATTTTCTTGGCATAATAGCGCAAAATTTCGGCGTAAAAGCGGTTTCATTTGGCGCAAAAGTATTCCAGAGATAAAATATTTTAGTGATAAAAATTTGGCGATAAAGCATCAACTTTTGGCGTGAAAGCGCCTCAAAAAACAAGATTCACGTAACGAAAAAATGTGGCTATAAAGTGATAAATATTGGCGATAAAGCATCAACTTTTGGCGTAAAAGCGCCTCAAAAACTAGATTCACTTAGTGAAAAAATTTGGCTATAAAGCGATAAATATTGGCGATAAAGCATTTTTTGGCTTAAAAGAAGTTATATAACAACATTTGCTTAGTTAAAAATGGCTATAAAGCGATAAATGTTGGCGATAAAGGATAGTGATAATATTTGGCGTTAAAGCGATAAACTTTGGCTTCAAAGCCTTTTCAGGAATAAACTTTGACGTAATAGCTATTTGGCTGCTAATGTTGGCGTAAAAGCACTGTTTGTCTATAAATTTTGGCGAAATAGCACTTTACAATGACACCGAACTTAGGCAACCTTTTTGTCTGTTTACTTGGCGATTTGGCAACAAAGTAAAGGATTTTGGCGTAATATCATTTTACCGCTCAAACTACCTGGCCCATTCATTTCTATGCTTACTTACCGACTTGGCAACTTGGCGATATGTTTGGCACAAAGGGTACAGGATCCTAGATTTTAACCATGTCCTTTTTATTCGTTCACTAATCACAAAAAAAAAAAAAAAATTATGATCTTTCATCTATTTTCGGGAAATTATGTATACTGTGTTAATTGTTATTAAACATTAAATACTATTGCATATTAATTAATATAATTTATAAAGTGTATTTTATTGTTTCTTTATATTTGTGAGATAGAAATTAACTGCGTCAATTGCGTACCTGTCCAAATCGCAAAATAGGGGCCATTGGAATTTGGCGATATTTTGTGGTGCCAATGTATAACCCAGGTATCTCGTGTTATGTACAATCCACTGCACTTACAATCGCAACCAGTTACTTGGCGTACTTTCGAAAAACTTTTTTGATGCCAAATCCCAATCATATATATATTAATACAAAATTACGTTATTGTCTTTCTATTTAAACAAGTAATATGAAAAAAAAATTTTAAGTCAATTCCTTCTTTTTTTTCACTCTATTGCAGAAAGTCCTTTATAAATAAATTTCATTCATTTTTTTTAAGTTTATCTGGCGCCATCTGTTGGTAGCTATACATGCAACTTAAATCGAAAAAAAAACTAAAATTGATTAATTAAATTTAATTAGTGAATTAATATTTGAAAAACCTGTATTAACATCAAGTGCCATCCACTACAAAATAAAAAAAAAAAGTGTATTTGAACTTGAGTGGAGGAATAAAAAGTATTTTATGAGCGATTGTAAATTTGTACAAGATATATATAGGGAGAGTGTGAGCTAATAGAAGGAATTGAGTAATTGTGAAAAATATCAAGAGGCGATGAAGCGCCAAAGTTGGCACGAAAAAAACGGAAGAAGCATTTCTATTTTATTACTACTCTATGGACTAAATTGCTTTGAGGTTAGATTTCAAACACGTGAACGAAAAGGAAGAAACAAAAGATGTTCGCTTTAGGAGTAGAAACGAGTTCTTAAAGGACAATTACACTTTCATGCAATTATTAATAATTTTAAAACTAAGAAAGGTAATTGCAGATCATAAAATTAAAAAAAATTTAATGATAGTAATAAAAAAAAAACTTATAGAAAAAAATAATTAAAATATAAAATTTAATCCATTAATCTCAATAAAAATTAAATTGGAAAAAAGCAACTGAATTAATTAAAATAAAATATTAAAATATTGGGAGTTTATTTCATATGTTTTTAAAATATATTACAAATATAATGAAAAAAAAAAATGTTTTAATTAAATATAGTTATCCTTAAAAGCAAAAATTTTATTTCTAATACTACCGAGTATAGAAGAGATAAGCATTTTCTGATTTTGTTTTTTAATTCTAGGTTCTATGTTTTTGGTCATTTGTCACTTTAAAGCAAATTCAGCGTTACCCAGTGTTGCACACTGCACACCACGGAGTTTGCTACACTACACCTACATTGTACACATCGCAATTATTTATAAGCCTTTTCAACTGTGGCAGTTGAAAGGATCTTAGCTACTTATCTTCCATCTCGAGTTCAATGGAATAACATTCCGATTTACAGATTTATTGTGCATATCTCTGGCATAGAACTGCCTATTATGTTTCCCTTTCAATATCACTTGTTGAATATCTAGCGAAGTGTCTTGGGTTCGAAAACACAATATTTTATCTATTAATCAATAGTCCTGCCCAAATTTTAATCAATAATTCTTTTGAAATGGTTACCATAAGAGTAAAATTTGATTTGAAGTTAAGTGGTCAATGCCCGGTCTAATATTTCAACATGAATTTAAATTTTGTAATGTATTAATTGACTGTGTTTAATGTTAATAATTGGATCTCTACTTTTATTCGCAGTGGGTGCGCAGAAGATCTACCTCCCCGTGGTGCGCCTGGAAGCACTTTCTAGTGGCTAAAAGATCTTCAACTTGGCATTATTGTAAGATTAATGAACTCTGTTTCAGCATGTTTTGTTGTATTATTTTGTTGTTTTTGTATGTTTTTGCTGTAACTGTTCATAATCTGCCATTGGAAATAGAAAAAAAAAAAACTTTTATTCAAGTCCTTCTATTAGCTCACACTCTCCCTATATATATCTTGTTCAAATTTTCAATTCCTTAATTTCCTTAACTAATTCAAATTTTCAATTCAATTCGTTCCACTTAAGTTCAAATAAAGTTTTTTTGAAATTGTAGTGGATGGCACTGGATGTTAATACAGTTTTTTCAAATATTAATTCAGCAATTAAATTTAATTAATTAATTTTACATTTAAGTAGCATATATCTACCAATAGATGGCGCCAGAGAAACTTAAAAAAATGAATTAAATTATTTAAAAAGGACTTTCTGCAGTAGGAATTGACTTAATTTTTTTTTATATATGACATGTTTAATTGTAAATTACCAATGAATGGTAAATTGTATATCGTACCGCAGCATTTTATGCGACTTGGCCAATTGGCAATATATAAATGAGATATGATCAATTGGCAACAAATAAGTAAGATTTGATCAATTGGCAACAAATAAGTAAGATTTGATCAATTGGCGATATATATATAGATAATATAATAAATTGGCAATATATAAATAAGGTATGATCATTTGGCAACATATAGATAAGATACAATCAGTTGGCAATATATAATTAATATATGATGAATGGCATCAATAGGATATGATCGATTGGCAATATAATATATAATAAATACAAAAAAATATATTTTAAAGTTTATTTAATGTATTAACTTTATATTTATTGAAAATTAATAAGACATTCTTTGAATTTACAATTTTGATAGATGATCAATGCAATTGAATGGTTGAATATTTAAATAGAAGCAGAAGATCAATTCATTTAAAAATCGATTTTGATTTTAAAAAATTATAATATTTTTTTTATTAAGGAATAGATTTATAGATTAAAAGAATAGAATAATTCATAGAATTAATAATTCAATAGAATTTCTTAATTAAAAGAATGTTCACTACTAGTTGGCGTATATTTCACTGGAATAACAATTGTGTCCATTTTTTAAAGGATGATTCTCAAATAACTATGCTAAAACCTTTTTTTATTCACTTCTGCTTCTAAGTTCATATTCAAACAATAAGCACATTTATGCATTAAATCATGATGATGATTGCCAAAATAATAGCTAAGATAAATGTATTATGTTGATTCTGACAGATCTTCACTCAGTTTGCAGTTCTTTGTTGGTCAGAAGAATCCTTGTAGTACATGTCGGCGATATATTGCCCTTGAGGTCCATGGTATGGACAAAACACTTTCTTCCTGGAGTCGTATCGCCACCCAAAGTCGCAATAGTCGCACAGCGGAAAGATGTATTCGGGGAATACTTTCACAGGTTCGGCTGAAAGAGACAATAAACATCGTTAATTGCTATTTTATTCAATTCCTTCTATTAGCTCACACTCTCCCTATACATATCTTGTTCAACTTTTCAACCGTTAATAAAATACTTTTTATTCATCCACTCAAGTTCAAATACATTTTTTTTCAACTTGTAGTGGATGACATTTGATGGTAATACAGTTTTTTCAAATATTAATTCATTAATTAAATTTAATTAATTAATTATAATTTTTTCAATTCCTTCTATCAGCTCACACTCTCCCTATATATATCTTGTTCAAATTTTCAATCGTTCATAAAATACTTTTTATTCTTCCCCTCATGTTCAAATACATTTTTTTTCAACTTGCAGTGGATGACACTTGATGGTAATACAGTTTTTTCAAATATTAATTCATTAATTAAATTTAATTAATTAATTATAATTTTTTCAATTCCTTCTATTAGCTCACACTCTCCCTATACATATCTTGTTCAACTTTTCAACCTTTAATAAAATACATTTTATTCAATCAAGTTCATAATTTTTCCACTTGTAGTGGACTTTTTAGTTTTTCTTCCCCACACTTCTCCCTATATATATCTTGGTCAAATTTTCAATCGTTCATAAAATACTTTTTATTCTTCCCCTCATGTTCAAATACATTTTCTTTTGAACTTGAATGACACTTGATGTTAATACAATTTTTTAAAATATTAATTCAATAATTAAATTTAATTCATTAATTTTAGTTTTTTTTTTAGATTTAAGTTGTATATATCGACCAATAGATGGCGCCAGATAAACTTAAAAAAATGAATGGAAATTATTTATAAAGGACTTTTCTGCAATAGAGTGAAAAAAAAGTTGGAATTGACTTTAAAATTTTTTTTTTATATTATTTGTTTTGTTGAACTTTCATGAGCCTTGGATTTCACGTATGTATGCATGGAATGGTACACCAATGGGTGATGATGAGAGGTACGATACATTTTGGAGGACACTTTAGTGTGTAATTGAGTCAAATTTGCGTGAGTAAACTAAAAACCTCTCATCAGGTATATCCTGATTATGGATGCAACAAGTTTTACACACGTGTAAAATAGCCACGAGCCACTAACCAGGACAACATCATGTTAGCATAACGAAAGCAATAAATCTTTATTCGTAATTTAACTGCCAATGTTTTGCAAACAATGTTAACAATGTGATGATTGTTATAAAATACCTTATCATGATCGCTATAAAATACCTTTGCTATGAAAAATTCGATATGGGTAGGTTAATGAAACATTATAAGCACAAACAAAAGACAGTTCTTACCCAATTCAGCAAAAAACAAGTAATATAAAAAAAAATTTTAACGTCAATTCCTACTTTTTTTCACTATATTGCAGAAAGTCCTTTATAAATAATTTTCATTCATTTTTTTAAGTTTATCTGGTACCATCTATTGGTAGATATATTCAACTTAAATTTAAAAAAAAATAAAATTAATTAATTAAATTTAATTATTGAATTAATATTTGAAAAAACAGTATTAACATCCAGTGTCATCCACTACAAGTTAAAAAAAAGGCATTTGAACTTGAGTGGATAGTGGATAGGAAAGTGTGAGCTAATAGAAGGAATTGAAAAAGTCGATGAGAAAACAATTTATTTTGCCAATCAAGAAAATACCACATAATTTAGTCAACATATAGCAATTCATAACAATGGGGTAATTTTTCTGTATGAAGTGACCAAATGTGACTTACAAAAAATTATCCTTATTTCCATATCTAATATATTATTCTTTATGTTATTGGAAAGAAAGTAAATTCATTTAGGAAACTAATCAGTTATCATCTAACGATATTTTGAGGGGAAACACGCGAAGACAGCTTGCGCGGATATTAATGCGATTTTATATACATCTGTCTGGCGTTATTTGTTATTTGATAATAGAAAGAAATAAGACAAAGTTAATAATATTCAAGTCACTGCTAAGAGTATGATTACGTTGAAAATCAATAAAGGAGTTTAAACTTTGAATAAATTTATAGATGATGAAGAGAGAGTCAAATTTATAATTATTTGGGATATCCATCATCTCATTTGTTTGGACCAAAATTCTTAAATTCTTCATTTTATCATATTTTAAACTATCTTTAATTTATAACAGAATTTGTTACATAAATGTAGAATGAAAAACATTCTAAAAATTCTGAAGTACTTTTTATTAGCCATGACATGGTATTATGAACTAATAAGCGCGATTCACCACGATTCTCCATGGTATTATTCTACTAATAGGCGCGATTCTCCTATGAGATTTTTCAAGGTCGAAAATTATGCATGATGGTCATACGGTAAAGCGGATTAAATGCAAAAACTCAGAGTAATTTGGGCTTATTTAAGCATTTCTAAAAATAAAAAAACATTATAATGAGAAAACCGTTTTCTTATTTTATGACACAAGTTTTCAATATTACTTCAATTATTTTTTAGTTAATTTAATTTAAAATATATAATTAAACGGCGCATAAATAATATTAGAAGGTTTTATTGCCTCATTACTAGAAATTCCTGTATTAGTTGGAATTATAAAATTTTCGCTTCTTTGCTTTGTACACTTCTCACGATGCTGCAAATTATAATATTGGAATCGCAGCACAATATAACTATATAACTGTTTAATAAAGCCAATTGATACGCCAATTGATAAAGCCTAAATTTAGATATGCCCAAATCAATCTCTTTATTATCGCATAAAGATATTTGAAAAAAAAATTGTTACTTAACTTCATCAATAATGTGGACAACCAGCAGAATTTGACCATACAAGGAATCTAATCTTATGAACCCCATAGAAATAAACATATAAAAAAAACATTGGAAAATTCTCCTCTTACCTCCCTTTTAATTTTCTTTTGATTGGTTTTTTATATTCCAATTCTGTCCTAATATTTATTAATTCCTTCTTAATTTCTAGGCATTGCCAATTTTTAATCTTCTAAGTTTGTCATCTCAGAGGATTAAGCCCCTGACAGGGCTAGCACACTTCAAAACTTAACAAATTTATAAAAACCAATTCAAAATAATTGGTAAACTTATTTTGTGAGATATGTGTTGTAATTTATGATAGAAAATGATTCGGACTAACGTAGTGTTAAATACTATAGAACTGCTTTCAATTCATATACCTTGGAGGGGTTGCATGCCAGTTCCTTCTCTTTTATCAGATGTGTACTTGACTTCATCTGCGACTGGTTTGCCGCACGAATCGCAATTCTGCGGTTCCTCGTCGCTCAAGTTGTCATCATCCCAGTTCACTTTGGATGTGTGAGGAGGGCCACAGAGACCACCAAGATACGTCTTCCTATTCATCTGAAGGATGGTAACAATGAAGATTCACATATTAACAGAATGATCGGTGGAAGATAGCATTTACCAACATCATCTAAATTTTGTAAATGCTAAACAAGTACTGATGTGACGTGTTTTGGGTGAGAAGTCCAATAATTACATGCATTGTTTTATTTTTGTATTATGAAATTGATTTGTGTCTTATAAAATTAATAACTTCATGGCACTTTTTTATATCACTTAAAAAAAAAAGAAACTAAAAGGATTTTCTAGAGTTTATGCATTATGATAAATTTTATATTGTTTTTTTATTCTATGGAGTTTTTTCATGTCTTATAATATGAGTGTCAATTGATTTATTATAAACTAAAAGAAATTCTTAATGAATTACCTTTCTTTGTTATTTCTTTCAAAGCATATTACTAATTTGAAACAGCAAATCTTGAAAGAAATGGAATTACTTTATGAAAAACAGAATATTGGGAGATTTTCGCCAATGTCCGATTTGGATTGCAACGTTCGATTGCAAAAGTACAAGAAACCACAAAATATCATTTGGATATTATTTTCGCCAATGTCCGTAAATCTTGAAAGAAATTGAAAGAAAAACAGAATAGGGAGATTGGGATTTGTTGAGATTTTGATTGCAACGATTGCAAAAAGTACAAGAAACCACACATTTTACCACATTTGGATACTTATTGCTCAGTTGGCTTCACAAATAAGTTGCCAAATCAGAAAGCATATGCTAATTTTAAACAGTAAATCTTGAAAGAAATGGAATTGGCTTATGAGGCAATATTATATATCTGGTTAAAAATAATTATATGATTATTTTAAATAGCTAAATTAAGTTGGTAATGAACTTTTAAGTAATAAAATCAGTATCCTCTATGGTATATTTAAATCTGAAAAGGAATATTGTTGGTGATTTGATGACACTGATGTCAATGAAAAAATCTTTTCACCATTTCCGAGTCACAAATGAAATAATTAGTCACCCCTAACTTACAATTACGCTTTAGAGTGTAATGTGTATTTTGCATAAAATATCAAATAAATCCACTTAGAAATTGCTCTTTGTTCTGGGATAGAAAACATTTGAATCGAAGTGAAATTTCACATAGTGGAGTTACATTAGCGGAGGTTAAAATCGTAGAAGATGGGTCGTTGGGTTTTGGCGTGAAAAATTATTTTCGCCAATGTCCGCTAAGTAACGGGTTGAGAATTTAAGAGAAATGAATTGTAAACAGTACAAGAAACCAGAATTATTTACCACATTTAGAAACTTATCACAAAGTTGTCGTCACAAAAATGTCGCCAAATCCGAGAGGCGTCACTTTTTTGATTTAGCCATACATGCAAATAACATGTAAACGTATTACATGTTTACCACATGTAAATGAATGATTGCCAACTTATATGTAAGAATCAATACTACAGGAAATTTAGTTATTTCAAAAATTATATTAAGAACATAAAGAGAAATATGAAATTACATTTAAACCATAGACTTTAAATTGCAAATAGATGTCATGAAACAAAGTTTGTAAGTGGAATTAAAAGTAGAAGCAATAAATCTATATGGGGTAAAATTAAAATTTTAATTTTGCTTGATAATTACTTTAATAAAATCTTGATCAGGGATTAATAATTATATCTTTGAACTTTTTGATAGTACTGTTATCAGCTTGTAGAAGTTATAGAGTTGTGCAACATATCTAACTTTATTCCGAGCAAGTAAACTAGGACTGCAAGTAATATAAAGGGAAATTTTTAACCTGAAGTTATGACTATGTTTGGAATAATTTGAAATAAATGGTTAAAATTTTTGGCACGCTGTCGTTTTTTTTGTCCAGTGCTTCTCTATTAGAAATGTACCAAGGAAGTTCTTGAAAATAAAAAATAATAATTATTTGAAGAAGAGTATGGATATTTTAGATTTGTATCTGAATAGAAACTTTTCCAATTCATTTTTAATATTTTGAAGTTAATTCATCAAGGTGTTAAAACATTAAATCAATAATAATATAAAATTAAAAAGGTATTTACGTATTAACGCCACCGCAGCAGCAGTTGCGCTAATGGGCCAATAAAGAGCTGCCAGTGAGCCAAAATAGAGACTGTTTTGAATCTATGTTAAACTGTATATCGGCCCATTTTCCACCGAAATCCGATTGACTACTTTGTTTTTAAATAAAGTATTTTGAATTTTGAAAAAGTGTTTTGATTTTAAATAAAGTGTTTTATATATTTTATGATTTGTCGCAAAAATTTTAAGTGTAGATTGACGCCACTTAAAAACCGTCAAATCTGTAGCTGCGGTGGCGTTAATGCGTAAGTACCATGAAAAATATTTGATATGGGAGAAATTCCACTTGTGGTTAATATGCCAAAATTACGCCAAATTTGAATACTATCTTTTTATCTCCTGGTTAATTACATTTTCCATACTTATTGGTTTGTCATGTTTTGTCAACATTCAACGAAATGCGGGGTTAAATGGAGATATTTATTATGGAAAAACTGAATTCTAAGAATTTAAAGGACCATCATTAAGTAAAATCGCATAATAGGGGCCGTTATGAATAGGCATCAAACAATCTTTTCTCCAAAATGCGCCAAGTAACTGGCTGCGATTGTATAGTGAATTGAAAACAGTACAAGAAACCGCTACATCATTAATCGTTTCCATATTTGGCGACTTATCGCCCAGTTGGTGCCACAAAAATTTCACCAAAACCTAAAGGCCCTTATTTGCCGATTTGGTTCATAATTAAATTATAGCCCTTTTGCCGAAACCAAATTAATGCTACAAATACAGGATTATATATATTGCAGTTATAATCTTATTATAGAAATTATCATGCCAAAATCGTACGGCAAAAAGAAAATAACAAAAAACCCTCCATGATGTAGGAGAAGAGAAATACCTTATTTTGTTTATCAACTGATTCTGCAAAAACCTTTTGATACTTCGGATTAAACAGCTTATCGCGATACATTTTATTTTATCTGCTTCTGCTTCTTAAAACTTCAAGTAATTGTCAATTCAAGTAATTCAAGTAATCGCTTCCACTGTATTATGAACTTAAAAATTACGTTGAGAATATTTGAAGGCAGTGCTAGTTTTTATTGGATATCAAATCTGCTTATATCAGATTTTCTCTATGTATTCGTTATTTTCATTTGAAGACAAATCGTTCATTATTACATGCTTTTCACTTATGCCAAAATTATTAAGGAAACTTTTGTTGTTTGATTTTGTAATATTTTTAAATAAATTAAAAACAATATTTGTAATGGAGATGAATTGTTTAGTGCATATTTATTAAAAATTACAAGGATTGCATATTTATAAAGGGAATTATTGCATATTTATAAGTGATTGCATATTTATAAAGTGCATTTATATTAATTTAGAAGGAGAGTGATACCAGTCCTCTGTCTTTGAAGTATGTCCTAAAATTAATCGATAGATGTAAGTTTCGAGAATCATCGATATAACCATTTCATTCACCCCACATTTCATCTTCAATCCTACTCTTCGTGGAGGAGCATTATCATTTTTTAGGCCGAAGTCATTCCTATAGCACCAGCATATGATCTTACATATGGATCTAGCCATCGAGATGGCGGTACTTTGGCACTTAATTGTATCAGGCAGGGACAAACTGCAATCACCCGTTTGCTCAGTGGATGCCTCAGAACTATGACTTTCTCAGATGGTTTGAAAGCTTTCGACACTTGCACCAAGTGCTCCTCTGAGCAGGCTTCGCCATCTCACATCTTGGGGCTCAGATGTCAGGATCTCCTTGATAGTCCGTTGATGGTATTGGACTTTCTTCGTGTATTTGGATTCATGGACCTAGTCTAGCCCCGCTGGACTTTGGGGATAGGCGAAGAAGAAGAAGAAGAAGATCGATGATCCTGTCCCTATATCTCACAGATCTTTTTCTGCATGAAACACATGAAAGGTGGGATCACCAAGAAATTTTCCAGCTGACATTATTATTAAATCTCTTCAGTAATGTTGTCTTCAGTAAAATTCAGTTAGTAGTATCTGGTATCTTTTCTTCTCCAGATCAGAACACCATCTTAATCACTTTCCAAAGAAAATCTATAATCCGATAAATCCAACTGCCATAGTTATCTACTTCAGGTAACGAGTCATCTTGATTAACACAATTGAATACTTATATGATATTAATTAGAAACAAGTAAAAAAAAAATTTTTTTTAAAGTCAATTCCTACTTTTTTTTTTTACTATATTGCAGAAATTTTTTTATAAATATTATAAATAATTTTCATTCATTTTTTTAAGTTTATCTGGGGCCATCTATTGGTAGATATATTCAACTTAAAACTAAAAATAACTAAAATTAATTAATTAAATTTAATTAATGAATTAATATTTGAAAAAGCTGTATTTACACCAAGTGTCATCCACTACAAGTTCAAAAAAAAATATATTTGAACTTGAGTGGGTGAATAAAAAGTATGTTATGAACGATTAAAAATTTGAACAAGATATATATAGGGACAGTGTGAGCTAAAAAAAGGAATTGAAAATAAACACGCAGTTGATATTACATTTAGGATTTCTAAAACTGAATGAATTTCCCCAATTTCAAAATGAAACATTCTTACAATTTTTTTATAATTTTTTATTTTTTAGGAACAATTTTAAATTTCAAAATAATTTTTTTTAAGAAACTAAAGTTATGTTGTCAAATGTTAACACAACAATTTGTTAGACAATTAAAAATAATGATTTTTTTTGTGTGAATCCAAATAATGTTTTCAACAAGACCTTAACTGTATCATATGAGATATAATTTTTATAAAGTAAAAAAAAAAAATTGTAAATATTTGTGAAGAAATTTAATTAATTTTGTTTTTGCATTATAAAATTGTTTTCACAGGTCGTTTAAAAGTTTAATAAGCAAATATATGTATTACCCGAGAGAGTCGTACAAAAAATATTTTGTATTGTTACTAATGGCAACAACATAGCAAATGTTTGCATTCTGAACGTCCATCGTTCCATTTATAAGAGGTTATTAAAAATAAAGATTATATTTCTTATAATAAATAATGAATAAATTATGCATAAAAACAGGAAATTAGCATCACATCAATCATTATAAGGTTTGAAAAGGGAAGAAATTACAAATTTCTTTGATTAAAATATTATAACACTAATAACTCCGGGTTGCTAGATTGGCGACTTCATCGGGATAGAGGATTGTAGATATTAACCAATTTGAAATTAAAAGTTAAAACTAGTTTTCAGAAAGATAATGATTGTTGCTAAGAAAACAAGTCCTAGAAATTGACTGCCTAATTAGCTTTAATAAAGAAATAAATCAGTAAAATCTTAGAACAGGTGCGGTCTGGATTTGAAGTCAAAACTTCTTTTCGCCAACGTCCGCCAAGTGGCGGGTTGAGATCTTAAATGAAATGAATTGAAAACAGTACAAAATACCCCATTTGGTAACTTATTGCTAAGTTGGCACCACAAAAAGTCGCCAATTTGGCCAATAAATCAGCTATCCAGGTCATAATGAACAGAATATTCATACCTTAGTTTGCCTTTCAATAGCTTCTGCAAAAGCCTTCTGATATCCTGGATCAAACATCTTTTCACGCGCCATGACTTCCAAAAATTACCCTTGCAAACTGAGATGAAATATCTGTTTTTTTTAATTTTTAAAAAAGAAAGTAATAATTAAACATGGATATTTGTATGCTGTTAAATTTTAAAAAAGAATGTTCCGTTACTCAAACCATGATTCATGTTATTATATGTTTATCTGCTTTTCTCAGTCTTTTCTAAAAATATGTTGCTTTAATTCTAAGACTACTTTCTTACTAATTTTTATTAAGTGGATAAATTACGGTGAAGGAAGTGCTTATGTATTGTATGGAAAATAAATTATTTTTTAATTATTATAGAACAGGAGTGGCCAACCCGCGGAACGCCTTGTATATATTTCCGGTCCATGAGTTTTTTCACACTTTTACAAAATGTATTTATTTTATAATGGCTAATGTAGTGAAAACCAATGTATTAAAAAAATACATTAAGTGTGCATCCATATATTCAAAAATTAACTGTCGAAATTTAGATAAAAAAAATAACTTTGATTTTAAAATAATATATGACACATATTACCTGTTTTATTTATGAGTTCACAGAATAATTAAACTATATTATGCGAACTCATGGTGAGCAAGCATCTTACATCTAATATAACGGGTTCTAAGTTTCACTTTAAGTGACCGCAGTGATATTCCTAGATATGCACATTTGATTGTTGATAGTACAGCAAACCAGACTCTTAGTTGAAGTTGTTAGCGCTTTTGGTTCAACTTACACCTGCGAATCGTTTGTTTAGAAAATGACTAAACACAAAACACGCTCAAACATAACGGAAACCTGCAACACCAATTACAATGTGCAAACACCCAAATTGAGATCGATTTGCAAAAGCTAAGTGAAAGAGCAGAGAAACAAATATCGCACTCTTAAAATAAATATGTTTTAATGATTTCATTTTTATTTATTTCGCTTATATTTATATATTTCATTTATATTTATATTTCATTTATATTTATATATTTCATTTATATTTATATTTCATTGATATTTATATTTTTTCTTATATTTCCTTTTTATGTTTTATATTTCTTTACAATGTGCGCGTGGTATCATTATCATTATATTATCTATGTTTACACGTAAGAATAATAGTAAACACAAAAATAATAATTCACTATGTTTTAACTTTTCACTCCAAAAAATGCCTATAGTGGGTCTAAATCTAAAAAGGGGATCTATAATTTTATATGCGGTCCGTGGAATAATGATAAATTTCCAAAGTGGCCCGCGATATCATTTTTTTGTTGGCCATCCCTATTATAGAAGATACATTGTTTTCGTCTGGATTAAATAAAACATTGTTGCACAAACTATTATAGATATAGTAGCAATTTATTTGGCATAGCAAAAATAATTTGTACTAGTCAAAAGATATGACAATGATTGATTTAATGCGGAAAATAAAACGTGTTTAGGAAACTAACTGCGATTTTTAGTTCTGATTTTTCAACTGAAAAAGATACAATAACACTATCAAATTAATATTAATGTAGCCTTTTCAAAAGTAATGTAAAGGATACCAACCAATTTGTTTCTATAAATATTTAATAAATGTAATTAGTTGAATTCTAAAAAAAAATATGCATAATAAAATAACTAAATGGCAAAAACAGATATAGAAAATGTACTTTTGAACTTTTATACTATGTATCTTTTATAAGCAATGTGTTTAATTCAAATTATGAATGCCGAATGCCATTGTTCTTTTGTCATAAAACTTTTTTTAAACCTTGGTGACAGAGCTGTAACAATAAATAAATAAATATATATAAAAATTATGTAAGATATTATGAACTGATTAAAACACATTTTTGCTTTAAAATAAGTTTACCATGATATTTTGAAGCAAAATTTTGAATACAAATTATCATCTATATTGAAGATTTTGACGTAAATTTTGATAACTAATTAGGCCAACAATAAAATTACATTTTTAAAGTGCAACGTGTTTTTTAAATGTTTATTAAACAATATATGATAATGTATCTATTAATCATGTGTATTAACACATGATTTAACTCTATTTGTGACATGAAATCATTATTATCCAGCGTCTGGCTAGGTTTGATGGCTGTTAGGTAGGTGGGTAAATATGATAAGCTGAAGGTAGTAGGTAAAATACGTAGGTATAAAAAACAAATAGTAGTAGGTTAAATAGATAGGCAATAGATTAACAAAAATCTATGAACTCGAAGAAACAGCTTTATTCAGTGAGAAAGATAAAGACTCTATAAAAATTATAACAGCTTTGACTACAACAATAATGCTCACATCTAAAATAAATTTTTAATAATTTTCATGTGAGTTTTAACATTTCATTTTTAATAATATACTTTATGAATGTTTATGTATTCTTAATCCTGGTAAAGATCCACCACAGACAACAGCTATCGAGCCATTCCCTCTTTAAGCGAAATCGAGGAAAATTCTATCCTTAAATACCTTAAAATCCATATGGAATGAAATAAATTTACGATTCCTCCACAATTTGACTTCACTGAAATTCTTTCGAATACCCATCAACTTCTTAACTATATAGAAACTGTTTATGAAGATTTTACGATTAAATTTGATACCGCAGTGATCTTTCTTGATGTAGCCAAGACATAAAATATAAATTGCTGGGCTATTCCATACACTTATCACTTTAACCTGTACACTGTTTTTTATAAAAAACACATGAATAATTTACTTCTAATCATTCAACTAAATTTTTTTTCTAATTAATTCACTTCTATCTTACAAATAAAAAGTTCGTTTTTTATGGTTAATAAAGTTGATTCTAAAATTAGAAATATTTAAACTGGAGTTCCAGAGGGATCTCTTATAACTTTTCTTTACGATATTTTTATAAATGATATTCCTCAATCTCTTTACTTTAAACTGTAACTCCCAGTCTAATTATTGTTTTAAAAAAAATGACTGTAGAGCGACAAAACCAAATCAAACCTCAATCTCTTCTGATGTTAAAATAGCACTTTATGCCGATGAAACTGTACTCCTTTACCAAAATATAAATTCCTATTACATCACGCTCTTACTTCAAAATTACATTTACTCTTTCGAAAACTGTATGAATCAATAGAAAATCTCGTTAAATTTCAAAACGGATTATAAACTATTTTTTGAAATTGTTTAATTAGCCCTCTCAAATTAAGTACTTATAAATTACTATTTATAAAGCTCTTATTTATCGCATGCATATAAAAAAGCAAACAAATTTTATCACATCCATTAGTATTTTTTACCCGCTCATTTGTAGAAAATCTGAACTTTCTGCCAATAATAAGAAATTCATCTTCATGTATTACATGCTTTCCAAGATCACATGTGTAAGTCTAGTTTAGGGCTCAGCAGGCAAGTAAAATATGGAAATAATTCAAAGATTTAAAAATAAAATTCTTCGAATGATTACAAATTCTCTTTAATACTTAATAAAAGAAGATATTAGTAACCCTCTTGTCCTCCTAAATAGTAAACAATTCATTTTTTTTTCTATTTTTAAAAAACTTTTATGATTCCATCCCTTTTGTTGGCAATTCTGTACTTAAATTCCTTTTTATTTCTGATATTACTTGAACTAATAATAGAAAACGTCCAACAACTGTTCTCAATATTATTAGTTAATGTCAACTCCAAAACCTTTTATGACCTTTATGACCTTTTATGACAACCTTTTATGAAATTTTAATAACCTAATTAAGTAATAGGAGATATAGGATCAACTCTTCCCTAGGTACTCCTTCAACAAAAACTACCTTTGCCTTTGTCAACTCCAAAATCTTTTCTTTGTGGAGTACAAAGACTGCAAGTTTCACTGAGACCTGATAGCTAATTGACTGCAAGTTAAGAAAATACTGTTAAAATGGGTGAGGCCTTTTTATCTCCAAATAAAAAAGTTCACAAATTCACCAATTTTGTAATTTTAAATAGTTTAAAAGTAAAATAAAAACTTCATTTCACAAATGGCTGCAAATAGGCAATGGCTGAAATTTAGTAATTTTGTATTTCTCAAGTAATTTTAATAAATAGATTGTCATTTTTCATAAATCTTTCTTTTAGACAAATGACTGACTGAAGGGTTCATCAATAATAAACAAAAGTTTATGTGAAAAATTACAAAACTGAAAATAATGCATACTTAAAACGAAATTTTGTTACCTTGACAATTCATTGTTGAATTTAATTTTTGAATAAAAAATACTAAAAAAATTGCTGTCATTTGCAGTGCGGCATCAACTCCTTTTGGTAAAGTTATTAAAAATAATTTTATAAATAGTTCTGCTTCGTCAAGCCGAAAACTGATATAAACCTTTGCAATTGACAAGCATAAAAAATTGGTGTTTTTTGTAAATCAAAGTATTTTGTTGACATAATAACGAAAAATACATTTGTTGTAGAGAATCCCAAAAAAATTATGCTATCAATATAAATAAATACATTCTTTAACTGATATTTCAAGTAGATTTTATATTTAAAAATTCATAGTATTTCAAGAACTGTATTAAAATTCTGTTTCTACTGCTTTTGTTCATGTAAAAAGCATAATTTCACTTTTCTTGTTATGAGTTTTTTAAATAACTGTTATTTATTTAGAGAAAAACAGACACAAATACGAATAATAAACATCTTACGTGGATTTCTTTTGCTAATGTGAAAAATAAATAACTTTCTTTAATGTGAAAAATAGAATAAAAATATTTAGTACAATCACTACAAATGCATATAATTTCCAGCACAAGAGGCAATAAAAAATAATTATGTCACGAATTTAAAAAAAAAAAAATAAAAATAAAAAAAAAAAATAAAATAAAATAAAAAGAAATAAAGATCAAAGAAATAATGTTTTCATTTTTGTTATTTATGCACCAAAATATTTAATTGTACGATGAAATAAAAAACATTAAAAAATTAAAAGTTAATGAAAATATCGTTTTTTAATTGCTTTCAATAAATAAAATTTTCTTATCTAAGGAACATTTATTTTGATAGGAAAAACAAACTATATTTATACATCTTTTGCCGAATGTTATAATGTTTTATTGGAATGTAACGAATTTTTAAAAAATTTGCTGCAAACATTAAACAGGTATTTGCTTTGTATTTTAACTTAAAAAGAAAAAGATGATTAAGAGAGTATGTCATTAAAATAAATTGTTGATCCAAAAAAACTCATTCGTTCATTGATTTTTAAAATAAACAAGATTTTGCAATCTTTCAAAAATGAGAACTAAGGTTCTTTTAAAATGGATAATTGGCTTACAATAATAAATCTTTTTAAAAAAATTTTTTATTTTTATTTTATAATCCTTTTTCTCTTTCAATAAAACATAATTCGCAAATGTTTTAACTTTTGCTTTTGAAATTGAAATTTATAATTTTTTTTTGTGTAAGTAAAGTATGTTTCAGCAATTTTTATTATAGATTTTTTTAAGCTTATTATTTAAGAGTAGTTTTTAATAAAATTTGCATAATTAAATTTTCTTAAAAAAAGAGAAAGGAGTGTTTTTTCAAAGAGATATGATAATATTTCTTAAACAAAACATAAAAATGACGTTTATAAAGAAGGTACATTTTTTAAACTATTTATGTGGTTTATGAAAAATAAAACCTTAGAAAATATGACTTTCTACATTGTGATACTAAATTAATAATAATAAAAGAATTCTATAGTGTTCTCATTCATAAAAATAATTTTCAATGATTATAGTGATGATTATGAGACGATCGAGGATTCTAAGAATGCTCAATGATTGTACGAGTTGAAATCAGCCAGAAGCATTTGTTGTATATTTCAGAAATGAGCAGACTCGATGGCGATTGAGACAACTCATGTAAGCCTCTTGCATCAAAATATCAATTATCTGATTGGAGGTTACGGAGGTTGTATTATTTTGTATTGTAACCGTGCTTCCCTCTACGCACTGGTAGAGTCCTGATGGTCAATTGGCTAGCAATCTGGCCTTTGGTACCAGAGGCTTCAGGTTATAATCCTGGCATGGATGTTTGTTAGCTGTTAGTTGTTTTTTGATACTGCTACTGCGTGGGTGCTGTGCTGTGCATTGGCTTTATGTCTCTTTAGGTTTTTTCTTTTTTATTGTGTGTAAATAACTTGCTTGTCTTTTTAGTAACTGTTTTTTTTATTATATATTTTTTCGATTATTGTGCAATTTGTTTTAATTATCAATGGGCAGTGACCGACTGCCACTGTTTATTATATTCTGCTATTTGGAGGTCTGGTCGCTTCGCGACCAAGGTACTCCGATGAATCGCACCGATTCTCTGTTAGCGGTTAGAAATCCTCGTTAAACCGTAGGTCCCGATCTAATCAGCCTAACATGCGCACAAAATGGCTTAGAACGACACACCAAAATACTTATAAAATTTTCACAAAGGCACCAATTTTGTAATTTCTAATACTTTAAAGGGTAAAACAAAAACTTCATTAGGCGTAGGCAAATTGCTGCAAATTGGGAATGGCTGAAATTTAATTTGTATTTTTAAAGCAATATTAATAAGCAGCACTTAAAAACAATAGCATTTTTTGAAAATCTTTCTAATAGCATATGACTGACTGAAGGATTCATCAACAATAAACAAAAGTTTATTTGAAAAAATTACAAGAATAAAAAAAATGCCTACTTAAAACGAAACTTCATTTGCTTGACATTATTTAATTTACTTTTAAATAAAAAATATTTTTAAAAATTGCTGTCATTTGCACTGCAGCATCAACTCTTTTCTTGTAAAGTTATTAAAAATTAGTTAGGAAATAGTTCTGCTCCATCAAGCTGAAAGCTGACATAAACCTTTGCTATTGACAAGCATTTTTTTTATTTCTAATGCAACTGGCAAACAAAGACAGCTTGGTCTTGGATGCCTTAAGGCAAGTGCTGCACAGACGTACTCACTTTGCATTACCCAGGGGGCGCGTGTAACTTGAAGATAAGCCACGGACGCGGAGTAACAATGCCCCCCCAACGCTCTACGATCCTATTAGACCGGGACCTACTTTTTAAAGTGGATTCCGAACCACTAGAAACAACCATGGCACCGCCGGGACTAGAACCCGAAACCTGTGGTACCGAACGCTAGCCACTCAGCCATTCAGGTCCCCTATTAACAAGCATACAAATTTGGATTTTTTTATAAATCAAAGTATTTTGCTGACAAAATAACAAAGAATATTTTTTGTTGTAGAGATCCTAAGAAATACATATGCTATCGATATAAATAAATATATGCTCTAACTGATATTTCAAGTAGATTTTAAATTAAAACAAAAAATTCTAGTATTTCAGGAAATGTATTAAAATTCTCTTTCTACTGCTTTTGTTTATGTAAAAAGCAGAATTTCACTTTTCTTGTTATGAATTTTTTAAATAACTGTTATTATTTAGAGAAAAACAAACGCAAACCTGAATGATAAACATATTACGTGGATTCCTTTCGTTAATATGAAAAATAAATAATTTTCTTTAATGTGAAAAATAGAATAAAAATATTTATTATTACCACAAAATCTGCATATTATTTTTAGAATAAGAGAAGTAAAAATAATGATCTCACGAATTTTGAAAAAAAATAATGAATAAAATAAAAAGAAATATAGATCAAAGAAATAAAGCTGTCCTTTTGGCTATTTATACACTAAAATGTTTTATGTTACGATAAAACAAATAAAAACAGTAAAAAATTAAAGGTTAGTTCAAATATTGTATTTTAATGTATTTAACAAATAATATTTTCTTATCTAAAGAAAATTTATTTTCATAGGAAAAACAAACTATATTTATAAATCTTTTGTCGATTGTTATAATGTTTTATTGAAATTTAATGAATTTTTTAAGCAATATGATGCAAACATTAAACAGTTATTTGCTTTGTATTTCAATTTTAAAAAAAGAGTTGAGTAAGATAGTATGTCACTAAAATAAATTGTTGATCCAAAAAAACTTATTCGTTCATTGGTTTTCAAAATAAACAAGATTTTGCATTCTTTCAAAAATGAAAACTGATGTTCTTTTAAAAATGTATAATTGGCTTAGAGTAATATTTTTTCTTCTTTTTGTTTTTGTTTTTCAATCCTATTTCACTCTCAATAAAACATAAATCGTAAATGTTTTAACTTTTGCTTTTGAAATTGAATTTTTTTATTTTCTTTTGTGTAAGTAAAGTACGTTTTTGCGATTTGTATAATAAAATTTGTTTTTAAGCTTATTAATTAAGAACAGATTTAATAAAATTTGCTTAATTAAACTTTCTTAAACAGAAAAAAAGTACAGTCATTTCAAAGTGATATCATAATATTTATGTAAAAGAAAGAATTAAAAAAAAAATAGTATTTTCTTTATAAATACATCGTTTTTATAATTTATGTGGTGCGAGAAAAATAAATCCTTAGAAAATATGATTTTTTAGTTTGTGATACTAAATAAAAAAAAAAATATATATATTGTTTTCATTCATAAAAATAATATTCAAGGATTGTGAAAATGCTCATTGATTGTAAGTATTTAAATCAGCATCATTTAGTATAGTCACTTATTTCAGAAACAAGAAGACTTGATGTCGATTGAGACAGCCTGTATAAGCCTACTTCTTTTAGAAACGAGACATTTTCTTTTTCAGACTTTCTCAATAGATGCGTATAGTTGCACTGTATTTCCTCTTGGGTTACAGTCTGGAGGTCTAATATCCATGTCCCTGAATCTTGCCAGTGTGTAGGAGGAAGCACTCTTGCATCAAAATATTAATTGCCTGATTGGATAGTGCATGATTATTTTGTACTGTAACTGTGCTTCCTCGTACACATTGGCAAGATTTCTTTTCTGGCCTTATTGAATGCAAGGTCCACCTATGAAAACTGTTTCACAATGTTGGACAAAATGCTCTCAATTTAAATGTTTGAGATTTTTTAAAATAAACATCTGGTTTTAAAAACATATATATATGAATAAAGATTTTTAAAAAATTCTGCTTTTTCTGAAAACAAAGAAAAATTTAATTTGGTTCTTTTGTAGTTGGGCGACGAACAACGTATAAATATGTATAAGAGAGGAGATATCATGGTTTAAGATTCTTTTACGTTGATTGAAAATGCATTTTTATTTCGAGAAAAGTTATTTAAAGTCGGAAGTTTTCTTTCTGAAAATGCATTAACATGTTGCGAATGAGTTATTTCATTCCTCCGTTTTGTGAGGAAAAGGAATTGATCTTTTTAACATTTTTGCCATTTTTCACTTTGAATTGATAACTCAATTTAGACTATGTTTCTTCAAAACAAATATCTTCCCTTCCGTATGTTGATGCAGATATTCCTTCATTTCTTTCGATTTCTGAAATAAATGGGGGATTATGTACAAAATAAATTTGGTGTTGTTGAAAAAAGATTATAAGTTAACAAAACAAACTTTTGTGTTTCTACCATATGGGTTCATTAATGTATTTATGTATAAATCTTAATAAATAAAATGATAGTTTACTTTTAACTTATTAAAAGTTTATTGAAGCGCTTATTTTCGTCAATAAAAACTCTTCAAGTCAAATTAATTAAATAAAATAACTAAATAAAGAAATTAATTAATTATCCTTGATTTCTAAAAGAAATGGGGTTTATGTAAAAAGTAAATTTGGTGTTGCTGAAAAAAAAATTATAAAATAAGAAATGATTTGCATTTCAACTTTTCCTGATAGTCAGAAAGCATTGTTTCACACTCTTCTAAAAAATTGTTTTCTAAAAAAATTCAGTGTTTTCAGTACCAATCGAGATTTGATGCGTTTGAAGCGCAAAACATGTTGTAAAATGGAATTGACCGATCCTTTTGAAATCGCGACATCATCAGCAATGTCTCTCACTGTAATTCGACGGTTTGCAAGCACCAAATCTTTAATTTTTTTGGTCGTGAGCTTCGTCGGTTGAGGTTGATGGTCTTCATCTTCAGCTCGTTTTTTGCCTTCTTTAAACCGTTTATACCACTTGTAAACATTTCTTTCCGATAAAGAAAGGCTCACTAAATGCTTTCTGCAATATTCTATACGTTTCCACACACGAATATTCATTCCGCAAACAAAAGTTAATGCAAATTCTTTGCTCAATTAATTCAGACATTTCAAAAAGCCAAGCATAACTCAAACACTCACTAATTTTTTGACAGGAAATTTCACACAGATGTCAAGGACAGTACCACAAAACTAAAAAAGAAAAAAAAAATGAAATTTCACATACCCGGGAAATTTAAATTGAAAATTGGTTTTACTTTTTTGGGCACAATATTATTACTACTATATGGACTAAATTGCTTTGAGGTTTGATTAAAAGCACGTGAACGAAAATGTAGAAACAAAGGATGTTCTCTTTAGGAATAGAAATGAGTCCTTAAAGGACAATTACACTTTCATATAATTATTAATAATTTTAAAATTAAGAAAGGTAATTGCAGATCACAAAATTCAAAATTTAATGATAGTTATAAAAATAGAGCAAAACTTGTAGAAAAAAATAATTAAAATGTAATATTTAATCAATTAATCTAAATAAAAGTTGGTTGGAAAAAAGCAACTAAATTAATTAAAATTAAATAGGAAAATATTGGGAGTTTATTGCACATGTTTTCAAAATATATTTAAAAATATAATAAAAAAAAAAAATTAATTAAAAATAGTTATCATAAAAAGCAAAAATTGTATTTCTAATACTATCGAGTGTAGAAGAGAAAGGCATTTTCTGATTTTCTGTTCTAATTCCAGGTTCCATTTTTTTGGACATTTCTCGCTTTAAAGCAGATTCAGCGTCACCCAGTGTTGTGCACTGTAAACCACGGAATTTGTTACATTTTACACATCGCTATTATGTATAAGCCTTTTCAACGGTGATATTTGAAAGTATCTTAGCTGCTTCTCTTCTATCTCGATTCCAATGGAATAACATTCCGATCTACAGATTTATTGTGCATATCCGTGGCATAGGCACCCATATTTTAAGTTCTATGTTACTTATTAAATTTCTAGGATTTATTTTTATTATTTGTCCGGGATTTAAAAATACAATATGTTATAAGATATTTCTACAAAATGTTAATCAAAAAATCTTTTGAAACGGTTACAATAAGAGCAAAATATGATTTGAAGTTAACTAGTTAATGTCCGGTCTATTATTTCAACATGATTTTTAAATTTTGGCATTGCATCATTTGGTCGTGTTTAATGTAAATAATTTTATCGCTACATCTATTTAATAGAGAGTAACCTAATGGTGAATTGTATATAGTGCCGCATAATTTTATAGAATTCGATCAATTGACAATACATAAATAAGTCATGATCAATTGGCAATATATAAATAAGATATGATAAATTGGCAATATATAAATAGGATATGATCGGTTGGCAATATATAAATAAGAGATGATCAACTGGCAATATATAAATAAGATATGATCGGCTGGCAATATATAAAAACAGATAAAAAAAAATTTGAAAATTTATATAATGTATTAATTTCATATTTATTGAAAATAAGTTTATCATTTTAATTTACAATCTTTCAGTGACGATCAATGCAATTGAATGGTTGAATATTTAAATAGGAGCACAGAAGGTCAATTCATTTTAAAAAATATTTTTTTTTATTAAGGAATAGAAAAATTTCTTAATTAAAAGAATGTTCTTTACCAGCTGGCGTATATTTTACTGAAATAACAAAGTTTGTTCATTTTGTAAGGGGAGAGGCTCTAATAAATATGCAAAACCTCCTAGTGTGTTAACGTTTGAAACTCACTTCTGCTTCGAGGTTAATATTCAAAAAGATTTATGCATTGAATCATGATAATGATTGCCGAATATATAATCAGGATAAATAAATAATGATGTTTCTGACAGATCTTCACTCAGTTTGCAGTTCTTTGTTGGTCAGAAGAATCCTTGAAATACATGTTGGCGACATATTGACCTTGAGATCCATGGTGGGGGCAAAAGACCTTCTTCCTGGAGTCGAACCGCCACCCAAAGTCGCAGTAGTCGCACAGTGGAAAGATGTATTCGGGGTATTCTTTCAGAGGTTCGGCTGAAAGAGACAATAAACATGGTGAATTGACATTTTATTTTGTTGGGCTTCCATGAGCCTCGGGTTATTCTTATGTATGCATGTAATAGTAAGTAATAGTATGCATGTAATAAAAGCAGAAGATCAAGTAATTGAAAAAATCGATTTCTATTAAAAAAAAATATTTTTTTATATGGATAAGATAAATAAGAAAGATATTTCTATTATATCACACCAATGAGTGATAAGGAGAGGACAATTCCAATTCTTTTTGGGGGAACTTTATGAATAACAGCATCAAAATTGCGGGAGAAAAGCTACCATTAAGCAAGCTGATTATGGATGTAAAATTGCTATCAATTTTAAATATTATTATGTGTTTTATTGTTGAAAGGTGTCTAAAATGGAAGTTGCCAATGGATTCAAACCATCCTGAGCTTATCAACAACATAGTGTCTACAGTGGATTCAAACCCTCCTTATCTTATCAATGCACTTTAGCACAATATCTACAATGGAAGTTGGCAGTGGATTCAAACCCTAATAACCTTATCAACGCACTTTGACAGAATGTCTGCAGTGGAAGCTGCCAATGAATTCCGTCATTCCTGAGTTTATGAACCCCCGTCAGCATAGTGTCTACAATGGAAGCTGACAGTTGATTCAAACCTTCCTACTCTTATCACGAAAAAGAACCACATAGAAATATTAAAAACCTTGAAAAATTCTCCTTTAACTTCACATTTACTTTCTCATTTAATTGATTTTTATATCTTGCAATTCTGTTCTAATATTTATTAATTTATTTTTAATTTCTAGGTATAGCCAATGCTTTTAATCTTCAAAAATGTTTGCCAACCCAGTAGATGTGCCACTGAAGAGGATGGTGCGCTTCAATAATGTATCAACATTATTTAAAGAGACCGACCAATTAAGAAACTATTCAAAAGAATTGGGACGCTTTTCGTTTGTGAGATACGTGTGTCAATTTTGGATGGAAAATGCTTACAACTAACTGAGTGTTAAATATCCTGGAACATTTTACAATTCATATACCTTTTAGGGGTTGCTTGTGATGAGTTCCTGCCCTTTTATCAGATGTGGACTTGCCTTCTTCTGTCATTGGTTTGCCGCATGAATCACAATTCTGCGGTTCCTCATCACTCAAGTCATCATCCTCCCAGTTCACTTTGGATGTGTGAAGAGGGCCGCAGATCCCACCAAGGGAGGTCTTCTTATTCAACTGCAGGATTCAAAAAATGAAGATTCACATATTAAAAGATTTATTGGTGGAAGATAGCATTTATCAACATCTTCTAAACTTGTACTAAACTAAAACATCTTGCTAAACAAGTGCTGCTGTGAAGCGTTTTTGGTGAGAAATTTAATAATTATAGAGATGGATTATAGAGATTATAGAGTATTGATGATGATGATGTTGAAGATTATTGGAGCTCCCTAACCCCGTCAGGGTCCTCATCTTTGGTGGTGGCAAATATAAAAGATTGAAAACATTGGCAATGCCCAGAGGTTAAAGGAAAAAGTCCAACACTTTAAAATTGAATTTAGTTAGACTATTCCTAGGTCTTTTAAAATTAGAGTGCGGTTCATATTGTTAGATCTCTTGAATGGACAGTTGTTGGTGGTTGTGAATATTATTGAAGAATATTTCTGCAAGTTTTTTCCAGTACTTTTTGAGAGGTAGCAGGGATATAGCTCTTTGAATATCAGCGTTTCTCATGAACCAGTTGGCATTCGTTATTTGTCTAATAGTCATATTTTGTTGAGCTTCCAAGATTTTAGTCCCATACCGGGCAACCATAGGCGAGGACAGGACGAAGCATAGAGGTGAAAATCAGAAGTTTATTATATCTACTCATGCTCGAGTTTCTTGCTATAAGGGATAGATTCTTCTAATGTTACTTCTGTATTATTGTTTGACATAGTTAATACCAAAATTCCAATTTAGATGCTTATGAAGATAAATATTTCTTATATTTTTGATTCTTGCTGAAGAAGACTGCTTCAGTTTTGTTCAACTATTGTATTATGAAATTGATTTGTATTTTATAAAATGAATAACTTCAGGCACGTTTTTATATCACTTAAAAAAACAAACTAAAAGGTCTTTCTAGAGTTTATGCGTTATGATAAATTTTATATTGTTTTTTTTTATTCTATGGAGTTTTTTCATGTCTTATAAAATGAGTCAGTTGATTAATGACAAATTAAGCATTCTCTTGTTCTTGATGAGTTCTTGATGAATTACCTTTCTTTGTTATTTCTTTCAAAGCATATGGCTAATTTGAAAAAACAGATCTTGAAAGAAATGGAATTGCCTTACGAGAAAAATAATAGGGGCCGTTTGGGATGTGGCGTAAAAAATTAATTTCACCAATGTCCGCCAAGTAACGGTTTGAGATTTTAAGTGAAATGAATTGCAAAAAGTACCAGAAACCTTATTTTTTTACCATATTTGGATACTTATTGCTCAATTGACAAAGAAAAGAAATTGCTTTATGAGGTAATATTTTATAATCGGTTAAAAAAATAAATATATGAATATTATAAGTTAAGAACAGATGTAGGCAGCGGGCCGATTTCGGTGGCCAAATTTTATCGCAAAGTCGTTTTTATTGTTGAAAAAGTCTGTAGATATTTCTCTTTTTAAGTCGCTAAATTGAGTTGGTAATGAAATTTCAATACTCTCCATGGAAAAATCAATACCCTCTATGGAATAGTTGAGTCTGAAAATGTATATTCGTGCTGATTTGACGAGACTGATGTCAATGCAAGAACCTTTTACCATTCACCCATTACAAATGAAATATTTGGTGATCTATAACTTAAAATTATTCTTTATAGTGATGTATATTTTGCATATGATGTCCAATAGTTGTTACATACAAATTGGGTTTTTAGGGATAGAAAACAGTTGTTCCAAAGTGAAATTTCAATGACCTACAATAGCTAATTTTAAAGTCGCAGAATTGGGATAGTCAGGATTTGGCATCAAAAATTATTTGCACCAATGTCCGTCAAGTAACGGGTAGAGATTTTAATTAAAGTGAATTGCAAAAAGTACAAGAAACCAGCATTTTTTTTTATCATATTTGTATATCTATCGCTCAGTTGGCGTCACAAAAAAGTCAACAAATCTGAACGGCGTCTATTTTGCGATTGTCCTAGCGGGATGTCACTTAGTACCACAAGTAAATAAATAATTGCCAAACTTATATGTAAGAATCAATACTATAGAAAATTTATTTATATCAAAAATTAGATATTTTTTTATATATATATAATTTATATTAAAATTTGTAAGTAGAATTAAAAGTAGAAGCGATAAATCTATATTGGGTTAAAAAAATTAATTTCGGCTGATAATTATTCTAACAAAATCTTAATCTGTGATTAATTATTTTATCTTGGAACTTGTTGATAATACCGTTATCAATATCTAGAAATTATAGAGTTATGTAATACATCTAACTTTATTTCGAAAAAGCAAAATACGTAATACAAATTTAAAGTGAAAAATGCCAAATGGCTATGATTGGCATAATTTGAAATTAATGGTTGAAATATTTGGCAAGGTTTCACTTTTTTCCCTAGTGCTCCACTATAACAGGGAAGTTAATAAAATTAAAAAAATAAATAGATATTTGATGAAAAATATCAGTATTTGAAATTCGTTTTTTCTGAATAGAAACCTTTCCACTGAAGATCGTTCATAAAGATGTTAAAATATCAAATCAATAATAAAATAAAAATCAACAATATTTCATGTGAGAGAAATTCCACTTATGCCTAAATATGCCAGAAGTGATTGCTTATCTTTGTATATTCTGGTTAATTACATTTACCATGCTTATTGGCATTTCATGATTTGTCAATATTCCATGAAATGTGATGTTTAAGGGACAGAGTTATTATGTAATTATGGGAAATTAGTTCTATGAATTTCAAAGAATATCATTAGGTAAAATTGCAGAACAGGGGCCGTTGGGATTAGACGTCAAAAAATCTGTTCTCCAAAAATTAAAAATAATTAAGTAATTGCGTAGTGAATTGCAAACAGTACAAGAAATCACTACTTCGTTAATCATTACCACATTAGGCGATTTGTCGTCCAGTTAGAGCCACGAAAATGTTGCCAAATCCCTAAGCGATTTTTTTAGATTTGGCCCATTATTAAATTATAGCACTTTTGTCGAAATTACATTAGTCTTACAAATACAAGATTATATATATTTCAATATTATTATATAAATTATCGTGCCAAAATCGCTCTGGCAAAAAATATCAAAAATCCCGATATGATATAGGAGAAAAAAAAAATACCTTATTTTGTTTATCAACAGCTTCTGCAAAAACCCTTTGATAAGTCGGATTAAACAATCTATCATGAGCCATTTTATTTGGTTCGAGTTGATTCAAGATGGTTCAAGTTTGGTTCTATTTGATTCAGGTAATTGCTTCTAGTTGATTATTTATGTATAATTGCATAAAAGATGAAGTTTGAAATTGAGTGAGAATATTTGAAGGCAGTTCTAGTCTTTATTGATGCCAAATCTGCTTAAATCAGATATTGCCTTGATTTTCATTTGAAAACAAATTGTACATTATTACATGCTTTTCATTTATGCCAGAATTATTTATTTTGTGTTACTTTCAAATAAATTAAAAAAAAAAAAATTGCAATTGTGATTAAATGTTTAGCACATATTTATTTAGCATATTTACATTAATTTAGATGGAGACTGAGAACAGTCCTAAATGGTGTCCCTAAATAAATGGATAGGTTATAGATCCGAGAATCATTGAGTTAGGAGCTTCATTCACCCTACACTCTGAACTTCAAGATACCTGTCGACAAATCCTACTCTTCGTGATGGAGCATTATCATTTATTAGGATGAAGTAAATCCTATAGTACCGCATAGGATCTTACATATGGGTCGATTACCTTATCCGGTACTTACGTATTAACGCCACCTTAGCTGCAGTTGCGCCATAAGGAGCAATCTTGTTGTTCGCACGTGCACGCAGTTATCTTTTGAACGCCAACCGCAGGTACAGATTTGGCGGTTTTTAAGTGGCACCAATCTACACTTTATCGTAGCTGTTAGATTGGCGCCACTTAAAAACCGCCAAATCTGTAGCTAAGGTGGCGTTACTACGTAAGTACCCCTTGTCCAATATCTCACAGCTGTTATTCTGCATGGAGCACATGAAAGGTGAGATCACCAAGAAATCTTCCAGCCAACATTATTGCTAAATCTCCTTTGTAATGGTATCTTCAGTAACATTAAGTTACTAGTACCTGTATCCTTTCCACACCAGATCAGGACTAGATCTGAATACCGTCCAAATTAAATCTGGTCTGGGCTATTGGGTGCGCAGAAGATCTACCTCCCGTGGTGCATCTGGTAACACTTTTTAGTGACTAAAAGGACTGCAACTTGGCATTATTGTTACATTAATGAACTCTGTTTCAGCATGTTTTGTTGTATTTGTTGTATTATTTTGTTGTTGTTGTATGTTTTTTTTTTTCATTGTTCTTTTTTTGCTGTAACTGTTCATAATCTGCCATTGGAAATAAAAAATGTTAAGAGTACAAACTCCTGTAGTTGTCTATTCTCGGTAAGGAATTATCTAGATTAACAGAACCGAGACTTATTTGCAGACTTTTTTTATAATTAGTCTTTTTTTTATGATTAAACACAATTGGTCTTTATTTGTTTTTACCGAAACTGAATGAAGTTCCCAAATTTCAAAAATTAAACATTCTCACAATTTAATCAAATTTAAGAAACTACAGTTATGTTGTCAAATGATGTTACACTCAACATCTCGATAGACAACTTAAAAGTAACGGTTTTTCATGCGAATTCAAATAACGTCTTCAACAAGACCTTAACTGTATCAGCAGCATTGAAAAAATAAATAATTTCTATTATGCTGAAAATATTGCAAATACTTGTGAAAAAATTTAATTAATTTTGTATTCGCATTAGAATATATATATTAAACATTATTTATATATTTTACCTGTGAGAGCGATGTAAAAAAATTCGTTTTTTTTTAAGGAATGGCAATATCTTAGCAAATGTTTCAATTTGCTAGCAATGTCTGGCATGCCATTATAAGAAGTCTTTCGTAAAATAGTCATGAAAAAATAACGGATATATTTCTTTTCATATATAAAAAAACATCCATATAAAATTGAAAGTACTATTAAATCAATCATTCGTTTAATTAAACTATCATCATACGAATTCCTTTAATTAAATTACTAAAACCCTAAAATCTCCGGATTGCACGACTGGCGGCTTTCTTCGGTAATACAGAATCGCAGATTTTTACCAATTATTTCACCTCACTTTCATGGTAATTGAAATTAACATTTAAAGCTAGTCTTCAGAAATATAATGATTATTGGTATGACAACAAGACCTTGAGAGTGCCTAAATATCTGTAATAAAGAAATAAATCGGTAAAATTGTAGCAAATGGGCCAAAAATTCTTTTCGCCAAAGTTCGCCAAGTAGCGGGCCATGATTGTAAATGAAGTGAATTGCAAATTGTAAAATAAACTCGGATTACCACATTTGGCGACTTATTTCTTAGTTGGCGCCATAAAAAATATCCAAATTCCAATGGCCCTACTTTGCAATTTGGCCAACAAACAGCTATTCCACCTTAATCCGGGTCATAATGAACAGAATATTCATACCTCATTTTGCTTTTCAATAGCTTCGACAAAAGCCTTCTGATATCTTGGATCAAACATCTTTTCACGCGCCATGATTTCCAAAATTTCCCCACAAACTGAGAAGAAATATCTGTCTTTGAATTTTTTAAAAATAAAATAATAATTAAATATTAATATTTGCATGCTATTAAATTTTAAAAAAGAATGTTTCGGTTGTCCAACCATGATTCATGTTATTATATTCGCAGAATAATCTGCTTTAATCAGTCTTTTCTAAAAATATGCTGCTTTATTTCTAAGACAGCTTCCTTACTAATTTTTATTAATTGGATAAATTGTAGTATGTATGGAAAATAAATTATTTTTTAATTATTATAGAACAGCCAACCCACGGCCCTCCTTGAATATTTTTCCGGTCTGTGAATTTTTTCACACTTTTACAAAATATATATACACTGAAGAGACAAAAGTCATGGGATACCTCTTGATATCGTGTCGGCCCTCCTTTCGCCCGGCGAAGTGCAGCAACTCGACGTGGCATGGACTCAACAAGTCGTTGGAAGTCTTTTGCAGGAATATTGAGCCCTGCTGTCTCGATAGACGTCCATAATTGTGAAAGCGTTGATGGTGCAGGATTTTGGGCACGAACAGACCTCTCGATGATGTCCCATAAATGCTCGATGGGATTCATGTCGGGCGATCTAGGTGGCCAGATCATTCGTTGGAATTGTCCAGAATGTTCTTCAAACCAATCGCGAACAGTTGTGGGCCGGCGACATGGCGCATTGTCATCCATAAAAATCCCATCGTTGTTTGGGTACATGAAGTCCATGAATGGCTGCAAGTGATCTCCAAGTAGCTGAACATAAGCATTTTCAGTCAATGTTCGGTCCAGTCGCACCAGAGGACCAAGTCCATGCCATGAAAAAACAGCCCACACCATTACGGAGCCACCACCAGCTTGAACAGTGCCTTGCTGACAGTTTGGGTCCAGGGCTTCGTGGGGTCTGCGCCATACTCAAACCCTACCATCAGCTCTTACCAACTGAAATCGTGACTCATCGGACCAGGCCACGGTTTTCCATTCATCTAGGGACCAACCGATATGCTCACGTGCCCACGAGAGTCGCTGCAAGCGATGTCGTTCTGTCAGTAAAGGCACTCGAGTCGGTCTTCTGCTGGAATAGCCCAAGAAAGCCAATTTCTCCGCACAGTTCTAACAGACAAGTCCCTTGTACGTCCCACATTGATTTCTGCGGTTATTTGACGCAGTGTTGCTTGTCTGTTAGAATTTACGACTCTTTTGCAACGTCGCCGGTCTCGGTCGTTAAGTGCAGGCGGTCGACCACTGCGCTGTCCATGGTGTGATGTTATGCCTGAAATTTCATACTCTCGGCACACTCTTGACACAGTGGATCTGGGAATGTTGAATTCCCTAACGATTTCCGAAATGGCATGACCCATGCGTCTAGCTCCAACTAACATTCAGCGTTCAAAGTCTGTTAATTCCCGTCGTGCGGTCATCATCACGTCAAAACCGCTTCACATGAATAACTTGAACAGAAATGAAAGCTCTGCGAAAGCACTGCGCATTTATACCTGTTCTACGCGATGCTACTGCCAACTGAAAATTTGCATATTGCTATCCCATGACTTTTGTCACTTCAGTGTATTTTATAATGGCTAAAGTAGTAAAAACCATTGTATTAAAAATTTCATTATGTTTACCTCCATATATTCAAAAATTAACTGTCTAAATTATGAGAAAAAATTAACTTTGATTTTAAAATAACATTCTTGCGACTTTATGGCAGATATTACCTGTTTTATTCATAAGTTTGCAGAATAATTAAATTGTATTATGTGAACTCATGATGATCGCACATCTTACATCTAATATAATAAGTTCTATGTTTCACATTAAGTGACCTCAGTGACGCAGTAACCATTCCTAGATAAGCAAATTTGATTGTTGATAACAGAGAAAACCAGACTCTTTGTTGAAGTTGTTAGCGCTTTTGGTTCAACTTACATCTGCGAATCGTATTTTTTCGAAAATGATCAAACACAAAACACGCCCAAACACTACGGAAACTTGCAACACCAATTACAATTTTCAAACACCCAATTGAGATCGATTTGCAAACGCTAAGGGAAAGAGTGGAGAAACAAATATCGCACTTGTAAAATAAAATTTTTTTAATGATTTAATTTTTTTTATTTCGTTTATATTTATATTACATTTTTCATGTTATATATTTCTTTACAATGTGCGTTTAGTATCATTATTATGATATTATATATGTTTTAGAAGTAAAAATAATAGTAAACACAATAATAATAACTCTTTATGCTACAATTTTTCACTCCAAAAAATGCCTATAATGGGTCTAAATCTAATATGGGTATATATAATTTAATATGCGGCCCGTGGAGTTATGATAAATTTCTAAGGTGGCCCGCGAGTTCATTTGGGTTGGCCACCGATGTTATAGAAGATACAATGTTTTCTTCTGGATTAAATAAAACATTGTTGCAAAAACTGTTATAAATATAACAATAATATATTTGGCATAACAAAAATAATTTATACTATTAAAAAGATATGACAATGATTGATTTAATCCGGGAAATAAAACGTGAGTAGGAAACTAATTGGGATTTTTAGTTCTGATTTTTCAACTGAAAAGGATGCAATAACACTATCAAATTAATATTAATGCTGCCTTTTCAAAAGTAATGTAAATGATATCAACCAGTTTGTTTTTATTAATATTTAACGAAGCTAATTAGTTAAATTGTAAGTAATAAAAATATAAAATAACTAAACGGCAAGAACAGATATAGAAAGTGTACTTTTGAACTTTGTACCTTGTTTCTTTTGTAAGCAATGTGTTTAATTCAAATTATTAATAAATGCTATTCTTCTTTAATATTGTAATCGTTTTTTTAAACATTGGTGACAGAGCTGTAACAATAAATAAATAAATATAAAAATCATTAAATGTATTACGAACTAATTAAAGAATATTAGAGAGTTTTTGCATACCGTACGTTAGTTACCGTAGGACGTCCGTTAGCTTTTTCTCCCTAGCGCGCATGCTCAGTTTCCTATGAGCATGCGCGCTAGGGAGAAAAAGCTAACGGACGTCCTACGGTAACTAACGTACGGTATGCAAAAACTCTCTACTATTTATGATTTAAAATAGTTTATCATGAAAGTGGGAGGAAACGTTTTAAATACATTCAACGTAGAAGGCATTTATATTGAAGATTTTGAAGTAAATTTTGAAAACTAACTAGACCAATAATAAAATTACATTTTTAAATTGTGATGGTTTTTTTTAAACTTTTAATAAACAATGTATGATAATGTATTTTCTGTACTAAAACATTTTTTAAAGTTGAATGAGAGGAATTTGTGAAAGCAATAAACATTTTCATCTATATGAAAATTTAAATAAGGTGTAAATTAAAAAAAATAATTTACGAGCTTTTAATTTGACTTTAAAAAAGTGTTTGTTGGAAAATTTTGTTGCTGTTCTAACGTAGCTGCCAATACAGAGACATTTAATTTTTATGACATAAGCAAAGGCTTCAACGTTGTTACTCATTTAGCATTAACCAAGGTGCACGTAAGATTTTTAAGATATGCTACGGAAGCGAGTAACACTATCCCCACAACGTTCTACAATCCTATTAGACCAAGACTTATGGTTTAAAGTGGATTCCAAACTACTACAAACATCCATGCCAGAACTCGAATCCGAAACTTGGGATACCAAGCGTCAGAACGCTAGCAACTCAGCCACCAGACCTCTCGGCTGAAAATGTATTGATACATATTTTATCTCTATTAGTAAAATTTTTTTTCTTTCTAATGCAGCTGGCAGACACTTAGGCAGCTTGGCCTTGAATGCCGTAAGGCAAGCGCTGCACCAACGTTACTCACTTTGCATTAACCAGGGGGCGCGTGTCACTTGAAGATAAGCCACGGACGCGGAGTAACAATGCCCCCGCAACGCTCTACGATCCTATTGGGACCAGGACTTGCGGTTTAAAGTGGATTCCGAACCACTACAAACATCCATGGCACCGGCGGGACTCGAACCCGAAACCTGCGGTACCGATCGCCAGAGCGCTAGCCACTCGGCCATTCAAGCCGCTGTTCGTAACATGAAATCAATATATTTATCAAACTCTGACCATATTAGTAGGTTATAGTTACTAGCAATATTATAATAGATACAAAGGTAAATAGGGTAAGTTAAAGCTAGTAAGTAAAATACATAGGCATGAAATACATAAAGGGGTAGGTAAAATAGATAGACAATAGTTACTTTTATCAGAAAATCTATGAACTTGCAAAAAAATATTTATTTGGAAAAAAAAATGACCCCCCAAAAAATTACAACAGTGTTGATTACAGAAATATTGCTCTCATCTAACAACAACTTTTAATTAGTTTCATATGAGTTTTTCATATTTTACACTTACAAATTTTCAATATGAGTAATTACGCATTCTTAAGCCTGGTAAAGATCCACCAAACCAAATAGCTATTGCCCCATTTCTTCTTTAAGCAATGTCGAGGAACTCCTATCCTTAAATACCTAACCATCCATATGAAAAGAAATAATTTTACGATTCTCCACAATATAACTTTACGGAAAAACTTTTTACCACCCATCAACTAACTTAAATCTCACAGAAATTGCTTCTGTGAGTTTCACGATTAAATTTTACACCGCAGCGATAATCCTTGATGCAGCCAAGGCATTTGATAAAGTATGGATTGATGACACTTTCATAAACTTATAACTTTTACTTATATTTTTAGTGTTTTTTATAAAATACTCATAAATAATCTACTTTTATTAATTCAGCTAAATTATTTGTAATTAATTCACTTCTATCTTTATCACTATACACTCAAGAGCCAAACACATTATGACCACCTGTCAATAACGAGTTGGCCCACCTTTGGCGCGCAACACAGCTTCAACCCCCCTTGGCATGGATTAATACAACCACTTCATACCAGTTAAATACCACTTCCACCTGATCACGTGCCTTCCACGTCATCCAAGGGAGTTCATTGCAAAATGTAGGGGTGGTCATAATGTTTTGGCTCTTGAGTGTAAAGTTCATAGTTATGGTTAATAATGTTGATTCTAAAATTAGAAATATTTAAGGTGGAGTCCCAGAGAAATCTCTCTTATGACTTTTCTTTACGACATCTTTATAAATCATATTCCTCAATCTCTTTACTTTACACTGTAGGTTCCGGTCTAATTAGTGTGCAAAAAATGACCATAGAACAACAGAACTAAACCAAACCAAACTTAAATCTCTTCTGATGTTAAAATTACACTTTATACAGATGACACTGATCTCCTTTGACAAAATACGATTTTTTATTGCATCACTCTCTTACTTCAAAACTACATCTACTCTATCGAAAAATGTCTGAATAATTCAAAAATCTCATTAACTAACGAAACGGAAGATATTCTTTTTATGGGAAAAGATAAAATTATTTATCTTAATATGGTTAGTAACATTGTTGGTCCTCCCAAATTAAGTATTTAGGAATTACTCATGATAAATCTCTCATTTATCACTCTTATACCAATAATTTAACAAAAAGATTTAACATTTGCATTCATTGCAGAAAATCTAAACTTTCTGTCACTAATAAAGAACTCATCTATATTTATTACATGCGTAATACTCATATTATTTAATATGTGAATAATACTCTGGTTCTTACTGAAATTCAAAACATAATTTTTTATGCAAAGGTTCCTTAAAATATTCTGGAAATTCTAAGCAGACATTATTTTGTCTTAGATTCGATGAAATTTAGTTAGTAAATAGTTCCATTATTTTGATGTAAATGGAAAATATTTATTGAATGAATTCATTATAAATATTTTCTGCATGAACTTCAACTTAAAATGAATAAGAAACTAAATTTTTCATCACATTATATATATATATAACATTGTACGCCTTGCTGAAATTGTACTGCTTTCTGACAATGATACTTGATTCGGTTTAAGCATAATTTTATATAAGACAAAATACTGTTAAAATTGGCGAAGCCTTTTTATATCAAAGTAAAAAAATCCTACAAAGACACCAATTTTATATTTTCTAATAGTTTAAAAGAAGGTAAAATAAAAACTTCACTAGCTGTTAACAAATGACAGCCAATAGGGAGTGGCTAAAATTTAATTAATTCGAATTCTTCAAGTAATTTTGATAAGCAGCACTTGACAACTTTATCACTTTTTGTAAATCTTTCTACACTTCAAAAGAACGACTGAAGGATTAATCAACAATAAACAAAAGTTTGACTTAAAAAATTACAAGAGTGAAAATAAGCTATACTTAAAACAAAACTTCGTTACTTTGCCAATTCATTGCTTAACTTAAATGTTTAATAAAAAACACTAAAAAAAAAACTACTGTCATTTGCATTGCGGCATCAACTCAACTCCTTTTTGTAAAGTTATTAAAAATAAGTTTACAAACAATTCTGCTTCATCAAGCCGAAAACTGACATAAATTTTTGCAATTGACAAGCATAAAAATTTGTTTTTTTTATTATTATATTGTTTTATTTATTTTGCTGACATAATAACAAAGAATATTTTTGTTGTCGAGATGCTAAAAAATATATATGCTATCTGTATAAATATATAAATTCTTTAACTTATATTTCAAGTAGAGTTTAGATTAAAACAAAAAAAAATCTTTTATTTAAAGAACTGTATTAAAATTCTCTTTCAACTGTTAATGTTTATGCAAAAAGCAAAATTTCACTTTTCTTGTTATGAATTTTTTAAATAATTGTTATTTATTTAGAGAAGAACAAACGCAATCATAAATAATAAGCATCTTATGTAGATTCCTTTTGCTAATATGAAAAAGAAGTAATTTTCTTTAACGTGAAAAATGGAATAAAAATATGTAATACTATCACTACAAATGCATATAATTTTCAGCACAAGAGACAACAAAAAATAATTATCTCACGACTTCTGAAAAAAAAAATATATAGATCAAAGATGTAAAGTTTCTATTTTGGTTATTTATACACACAATATTTTATTTTACGACAAAATAAATAAAAAATAGTAAGAAATTAAAAGATACTACAAACATAGTTTTTTAATAGGTTTCAATAAATACAATTTTCTTATCTAAGGAAAATTTATTTTCATAGGAAAAACAAAAATATATTTAAAAATCTTTTGTCGATTGTTGTAATGTTTTATTGAAATTTATCGAATTTTTTAAACAATGTGATGCAAACATTAAACAGTTATTTGCTTTGTATTTTAATTTTTTAAAAGGGAGATGAGTAACATAGTATGTCATTAAAATAAATTGTTGATCCAAAAAAAAAAACTAATTCGTTCATTCGTTTTTAAAATAAACAGGATTTTGCAATCATTCAAAAATGAAAACTAAGGTTCTTTTAAAAATGGATAATTGGCTCACAGTAATACATTTTTCTTTTTTTGTTTTTTAATTCTTTTTCTCTCACAATAAAACGTAATTCACAAATGTTTTAACTTTTACTTTTTTTATTTTCTTTTGTGTAAGTAAAGTATGTTTCTGCAATTTTATTATAGATTTTTAAGCTTATTATTTAAGAGTAGCTTTTAATAAAATTTGCATAATCAGAAAAAGGACAATTCTTTCAAAGAGATATAATAATATTTCTTTAAAAAAACATAAAAAAGAAAGTTTATAAAAAAAGTACATAGTTTTAACTATTTATGTGGTTTGAGAAAAAATAAAACCTTGGAAAATGTGACTTTCTACATTATTATGCTAAATTAATAAAAAAAAAAAAATCTATAGTGTTTTCCTTCATAATAAAAAAAAACAATTTCAATGATTATAAGACTATCCATGATTGTAAGAATGCTCAATGATTGTAAGAGTTGAAATCTGCCTGCAGAATATATTATAGTCACTTCTTTCAGAAACAAGAAGACTCGATGACGATTGAGACAGTTTACGTAAGCCAATTGCATCTAAATATCAATTGCATGATTGGAGGTAGCGGGATTATCTAGTATTGTAACCGTCCTTCCTCCTACACACTGGTAGCGGTCTGATGGCCAATTCGCAAGCACACTGAACTTTGGTGCCAAAGGCTCGAATCCTGGCGGTGACATGGATTTTTGATATTGGTTCGGAATCCACATTCAACTGTAAGTCAGTCTAATTAACTTAAAAAATTACCGTATATCGACAAGCAAACCCTCAAACCCTACACACTCGAAAGAGCGCCCCCTTAGTCGTTCATAAGAAATTAGGCTTCGAGACTCTCGCACGAGAGGAAGTACAGCACAACTATGAGAGAAATAAAGAAAGCATTAATAAGTAACAAAAGAAAGCATTAATAAGTAACAAAAGAAAGCATTAATAAGTAACAAAAGAAAGCATTAATAATTACTTTTATTTGATAGATTACTGTAAGTAATATATATATTATTTAGTCTATTAATAAACATTTATATTTTTTTCAAATATACTTATATATCGATAAAAGATCCTTGAATCAATTGTATTGGGTAATCATGCTCCTTCCAACACGCTGATAAGAGCGCCTTCTATGGCTTGCAGGAAAAATAGTCAGTCGAACTTGAGGCCATCATCCGAGAGGAAGTACAACGCAATCGTGTGCCCCAGCTGAGAACAGTTAAGCTTGACTACAGTCTCTCAGCACGACAGAAAGTATCCAGGACAAGAAGTATATTATGCTCAATCTTGCATATTAGTTGGACTACTGATACTCATCCGGAGAGAAAGTATATTTTGCGCACTGAGCGTATCCGAGTATCGGGCTTTCGGCTTACCAGCGGAATCCTTCCTGAATCTATAATTATCTGTCTGTAAATGTGTTAAATATTGTATGTTTTATGTGCGTGTGTAAATAATGCTCTGAGTTCTCCAACCTGTGCCTTAAGCATCATCTCATTAAGCATTAAACTCAATCACCCCAGTTACAATATGATTGCCCAACCTATACACTACAGTATACGATACGTAAATGGAGTTGGCCTTTATTTCTCAGAGAGGCAGCGGACTCCCAACATCAGTCATTCATAATATTGTTGTTTCATTCAGAAACTATACATTTTCATTTTCAGACTTTCTCAATGGATGTTTCTCAATGGATAGTTGTGCTGTACTTCCCTTCGAGTGAGAGTCTGGAAGCCTACTGTCCATGTCTCCTGAACTCATCTTGCCAGTGTGTAGGAGGAAGCACTCTTGCATCAAAATATCAATTGCCGGATTGGTAGGAGCGGGATTATTTTGTATTGTAGCTGTGTTTTCTCCTATACATTGGCTAGATTTATTTTTAGGTCTTAATAAATGCAAGGTTCACCTATGAAAACTATTTCCCAATGATGGACTCCTAGTAACAAAATATTTTCAATTTAAATGTTTGAAATTTTTAAAAAATAAAGAACTAGTTTTACAAACGTAGCACATGAATAAAGATTAAAAAAAAACCAGAATTTTTCTAAAAAAAAAAAATTTAATTTAGTTCTTTTGTAGTTGGGCGACGAACAACCTATAAATATGTATAAGAGTTAAGGGTGTCATGGTTTAAGATTCTTTTACGTTGTATGAAACTGCATTTTTATTTCGAGAAAAAGTTATTTAAAGTCAGGAGTTTTCCTTTCTGAAAATGCATTAACATGTTGCGAATGAGTTATTTCATTTCTCCGTATCGTGAGGAAAAGGAATTGATCTTTTTAACATTTCTGCCATTTTCACTTTGAATTGATAACTCAATTTAGGCTATGCTTCTTCAAAACAAATATCTTCCTTTCCGTATGTTGATGCAGATATTCCTTCATTTCTTTCGATTTCTGAAATAAATGGGGGATTATGTACAAAATAAATTTGGTGTTGTTGAAAAAAAATTGTAAAATAACAAAACGAACTTTTGTGATTCTATCCTATTGGTTCTTTAATATATTTTTGTATAAATCTTAATAAATAAAATTATCGTTTGCTTTTCAATTATTAAAGTTTATTAAAACTCTAATTTTCGTCAATAAAAAAATGTTGAAGTCAAATTAATTTAAATATTTTATTATCCTTGATTTTTAAAATAAACGGGGGTTATGTAGAAAATAAATTTGGCATTGAAAAAAATTACAAGACAACAGAACAAACTTTTGCGTTTCTACTATGCTTATTCATTAATATATTTCTGTATAAATCTTAATAAATAAAATTATTGTTTGCTTTCCACTTCTTAACGTTTATTAAAGCACTTTCTTTGAACAATAAAACTCTTCAAGACACAAATAAAAAGTGCCTAATTCAATTGCATTAAATACAACAGAAATAGTGACCAATAAGTTAAGTTCGCAACAGCCCCATGGTGGGTCAGTCTACTGGCAGATTTCTAAAACAGACATGCTTTCTTTTTCCATGGTAGGGTTGTCAGCCCTATTCCCAAGAATCATATTAGACCAGGACCCACGGCTTAAAATGGATTCCGAACCAGCACTACAGCTATCCATGACGCAGCCGGGAGTCGAACCCGAAACCTGTGACACTGATTGCAAGATCTTTGGTCATAAGGGCCCTAAATGTAAGTACAAAGTAAAATACTATTATAACTGCTGTTAAAATATTAATTATGGTATATTGAAAATTATCCATCTATTCAACAGAAAATCTGATGATAATTATTTTGAATACTCTTCACTTTTGCACCAAAACCACGCCAATATCGCCAATTAAGTAGCAAATTCACTAAACCTGTTACAAATTTTCCCATTATTCTTGCTTCCTGTGGTTCATTGCTGGTGTTTTATTAAGGAACAAATACGACATTTACAATTTTTACACAAAACTCAATAAACACTTTTAAAATAAATAACAATACAAATTACTACTTGAAAATATTTGTACAAGTATGTACATGCATAAAAAAAAATCATAACATCTTTAATATTTTGAATAAGAATTCTATTTTTTTTCCTAATCCATTTCGACACATAAAATATTATTCTTTGAATATTTTTATTGAGAACATTAATGTAAATGATTAATAGTTGTTTGAGAATTTTAATTTAAATGATTAAGAATGATGAAGAAATTTAATATAAATGATTAAGAATGATGGAAAATAATAACGTAAATAATTAACAATGATTGGAGAATAATAATCCAAATGATAATGCATTTTAAAATTATTTCTTTTAAATAAGTGGAACAAAACGTCATTGAATATTTAACATATATAGTATGTTAAATATATATTAAACTTTATTCATTTTCTAAACTTCAGCTTCAAAACATTTTATTTAATAAAAACTTATTTTTTTGAAAGAAATTAAATTAATTTTTATTTTTTAAAAGGAATAAATGATATTTTATTATTGTGAAAATTAATTAAAAATAATTTATTTTCTAAATCATATTCGCAATTTTTTTTTCATAAAATACGTTTGTAACCGTACTTCCACCTATGCACTCCAAGAGCAGTCCCTATGGTGTTCAGGAGAAATTGGTAGTAGGCCTCGAGACACTCACCCTAGAGGAACTTGCACTCTTTATTTTAGAGGAGGAAATATATTTAGGGCAACTTTGGACAATAATTAGCCTACAAACTCTCCCCCGGAGAGGAAGTATACTTCGCGCATCCAACGCATATATGAGTATCGCATTTTCGAGTTAGAAGTGTAATACTCTTAAGAATCCATAATTATATGTCTTTAAATATACTAAATATTGTATATGTGGGGTGTTTGTGCGTGGGTAAATAAAGCTGTGAGTTCTGTGTGGTACTGGTACTGTGTGATTCTGTTACAACGTCTGCCTCAATTCTCAACTCACCCACATCGAGTTATAATTCAGGTGCACAACTTGCCCACTACAATCTGGCATCCAACATCCCCCTGCACACAAACTACTATACATTTATATAAATACGAATATCAACAATGTTTATAAATGATCCAATTAGTATAATGTTTAAATATAGATTGTATTTTATTTCGTTAAAAAAATACTAAAATTTCTTAAAAAAATAAATACTTTATGTATAAAAAATATTGAGAGTATATTACCATGCTGAAAATTTTAATCCATAATAAAGCAATGGCTAAACCATCTTTCAGAAACAAATGTAATGAAGCCATTTTGGTACGTAGAGAAGAATGATGCTAGTATATAGACAGCGTTATTTTTTTTCCACTACCAATGGGGTCCCACACACTTCTTTGCTTCTGTTTTTTTTTTTTAACCTCCCGAAAAACTTTTATTGTTGAGTTTCAGCGTTTTATACCCTCCGCTGAACCTCGCCAAATGAAAGCACGCGAAAGTAATGTTATCGAGAAAGCATCTGGAAGAAAAAAAAGTAAAAGGCTGATCATGAGCTTTTAAAAAAAACCACAGTTTTTTTGCAAGCAGCGTCCGTGGACCAAAGGACTCGCTACATGGTAACTGATCCGATGGGAAATTCTTTCCCTGGAATAAACAGATGTTGGGGAAGAATATCGAGGACACAAAGTGTTTTTTGAGAAATCATTGTATCCATTGTAGGTAATGACGAGTCACGATACATTGTTGGGCACAAAAGATGGCACACGGTTTCTCTCAGAAATCAGCTCAGATTGTCGTATTTTTTCATTATTGATATAGAACTAGGTTATGGTGATTGTTTCCATTGTTTATGTAGTAATTTTAAATTTTAATTTCAGTATTCTTTTTGGATCATTAATTATGAATAGTTTAAACCTGGAATAATTGTTATTGATTTTTGTAATCAGTAATGGTACTTAGTTGGGCACAAAAGATGGCATACGGTGTCTCTCAGAGACCAGCACAGGTTGCTGGATTTTTTATTATTGATACAGATCTAGGTTAAGCTGGTTGTTTGCATTGTTGAAATGGTATCTTTAAAATTTAATTTCAATATTCTTTTTAATTTATAACTAGGTTAAGATGATTTAATATTATTTTTATATATTGACCAATATTCTTCTTATTCTGTATAATGTAAATACCTTCAAACCCATCAATATTCTTCCTCGATCATTAATTATAAATAATGTAAATATCTTCAAACCTGGAATAATTTATGTGGAGCATTGTTTAAAAATGATCCAATTGGTATAGTGTTTGGATATAGGTTCTGTATTATTTCTTGAAAAAATAAGGTTGGAATTTATTAAGAATTTTAAATCCTTTACATCTGAAAAATATTGAAAATATACTTATTAAGTTAAAAATTTTAAACCGTAATAATGCAATGACTAAACAATTTTTTAAAAAAATGTAAAGAAATCACATTGGTACATAAAGTAGGATATTGAAATATAGACGACCTTATTTTTGTCCCACTTACCAGTGTTGTTAACCTCTCAAAAAAAAAAAACTTTTATTGTCGAGCTTTCGCTTTTTATACCCTGCGCTGCATCTCCCTAAATGAAAGTACGCGAAAGTAATGTTATCGAGAAAGCATCTGGAAGAAGAAAAAAAATAATAAAAAGCTGATCATGTGCTTTAAAAAAAGAAACCCCAGTTCTGTTGCAAGCGGTGACCGTGGACAAAAGGACTCGCTCCATGGTAACCAATCCGTTGGGAAATTCTTTCACTGCAATAAACAGATGTTGGGACAAACATATCGAGGACACAAAAAGTTTTTTGGGAAATCCTTGTATCTATTGTTGGTAATGACGAGTCACGATACATTGTTGGTCACAAAAGATGGCACACGGTTTCTCACAGAAATCAGTACAGACTGGCGATTTTTTTTATTATTTTGATATAGAACCAGGTTGGTAATTGTTTGTATTGTTGAAATAGTATTTTTGAAACTTAATTTCAATATTCTTTATTGATCATTAATTATAAATAATTTAAATATTTTAAGATCTGGCACAATTTATATTGATTTTAATAAACAGATGGTACATTGTTGGGCACAAAAACTCATTTCCTAAAACAACACAATTTGGCAAGTTTTTTTACCGATATAATGGGTTAAGATTATTTTATGTATTGTTGAAATTGTATTTAGCGATTTTATTTCGTTTTTTTCAAAATGATAAATGATTTCCTTCATTCATGTTTAGTTCATTTAATTCATTCGGACATTAAATATAAATAATTTAAATTGGAACGAGTTATATTATTGATAATGACGAGTCACTATATATTGTTAAGCACAAAAGATGGCACGCGGTTTCTCTCAAAAATCAACCGATTTTGTCAGATTGCCAGATTTTTTTTATTATTGATAAAGAACTAGGTTAAGGTGATTGTTTGTATTGTTTAAATTGTATTTTTAAAGTTTAATTTCAATGTTCTTTATTGATGATTAATTATAAATAGTTTAAATAGCTTTAAGCCTGCAATAACTTATATTGATTTCAATAACCAGTAATGGTTCTTCGTTCGGCTCAAAAGATGGCACACGGTTTGACATGAAAATTAGCACTGACCAGACTTTTTTTTATTATTGATTTAGAACCATGTTAATAGGATTGCTTGCATTATTGAAATGGTACTTTAAAAATTTAATTTCAATACTCTTTTCTGATCATTAATTGAAAATTATTTAAATACTTTAAGACATGGAATAATTTATATGGATTTTAATAACCATTGTTGAACACAAAAATTGGCACATAACTGAAGTCAGCTCAAATTGGAAGGTTTATTTACAGATACAGAAGTGGGTTAAATTAATTTTATGTATTGTGGGACCTGATGGCCGAGTGACCAGCACCATGGATGTTTGTGGTGGTTCGAAAATATAAAGAAACTACTTCTGTACATGAAGGAGAATGATGGGAAAATATAGACGACATTATTTTTTTCCGCTACCAATGTTGTCCCTACCTTATTTTACTTCTTTTTTTGATAACCTCTCAAAAAAACTTTTATTGTTGAGTTTTCGCTTTTTATGCCCTCCGCTGCATCTCGCCAAATGCAAGCACGCGAAACTAATGTTATCGAGAAAGCATCTGGAAAAAAATAATAAAAGGCTGATCATGAGCTTTTAAAAAAACCAGAGTTCTGTTGCAAGCGGCGACCGTGGACAAAAGGACTCGCTCCGTGGTAACCAATCCGTTGGGAAATTCTTTCACTGGAATAAACAGATGTTGGGAGAAGAATATCGAAGAAACAAAGAGTTTTTTGGGAAATCATTGTATTTATTGTTGGTAATGACGAGTCACGATACATTGTTTTGCACAAAAGATTGCACCCGGTTTCTCACAAAAATCTGCACAGATTGCTGGATATATTTTTTATTGTTGATATAGAACTAGGTTAAAGGGATTGTGGTCTGTTTGCATTGGGATTTCATAATTTTAATTTCAATATTCTTTTTGTTTGTTAATTACAAATAATTTAATATCTTCAAACCTGGAATAATTTATATTGATTTTACTAAACAGATGATTCATTGTAAGGCAGAAAAAACTACACATTTCTAAAAACAGCCCACATTGACAAGTATTTTACCGATACAGAAATGGTTTAAGATAATTTTATGTATTACTCATTCATTTCATTACTAATATTTTGTTCGTACATTATTTATAACTGATTTAAATTGAAACTTGTTATATTGTTTGTAATAACGAGTAGGTTAAAATGATTTTTTGTATTGTTAAAATAGTATTTAGTGATTTAAATTCCAGTATTATTTTTCGATCGTTGATTTTAAATCATTTTAATTGGAACGAGTTATATTTTTGGCAATGAAGAGTCAAGAGCCATTGTTGGACCCAAAAAATGGCACACGTATGCCTTGAGAAATCAATACAAATTGCTGGATTTTGTTTTTATTATTGATTTAGAACTTTTTTAAGATTATGGTTTGAATTGCTGAAATGATATTTTTAAAATTTAATTGCAACAATTCTTTATTGATCATTAATTATAAATGTCTTTATACCTGGAATAACTTTTATTGATTTTAATAAACAGATGGTACATTGTTAGGAAGAAAAAACGACACATTGCTAAAAACAGCACAAATTGGCAAGTATTACAAAATATTTTACCGATATAGTTGTGGGTTAAGGTAATTTTATGGATTGTTTAAATGGTATTTACTGAGTTATATTGTTGGTACAGACGAGTCACGATATATTGTCGGGCACAAAAAATGCCACATGTTTTCTCACAGAAATCAGCCAAGATTTCTGGATTTTTTTATTCTTGATATAGTACTAGGTTAAGGCGATTGTTTGTGCGTGTGTCAATAAAGCTGTGAGTTCCCCAATCTGTGTCTCAAGTCTCAACTCAACTCAACTCAACTCTCTCACACTCAATTACAATCCAGCTGCACACTATAATCTGGCTCCCAACGTGGCCCACCTTCCCGCACACACACCGCTATGCATTTATATAAATCCGAATATCTACAATGTTTAAAAATGAGCCAATTGGAATAGTGTTTGAATATAGATTCTATTTTATTTCGTTAAAAAATAATACTAAAATTTCTTAAAAGGTTAAAGGTTTTATATCGAAAATAATATTGGAAATACATTATTAGGCAGAAAATATTAATCCGTAATAAAGCAATGGCTAAACGTTTTTCTTAAAAAAATGTAATGAAGTCACTTTGGTACGTAGAGCAGAATGATGTTGAACTATAGAGGGCACTATTTTTTTCCCACTTTCAATGTTGTCCCACTCATTTCTTTGCTTCTTTTTTTATGTTAACCTCTCAAAAAAAGTTTTATTGTTGAGTTTTCGCTTTTTATACTCTCCGCTGCATCTCGCTAAATAAAAGCACGCGAAAGTAATGTTATCGAGAAAGCATCTGGGAGAAGAAAAAACCAGAAAAGTCTGATCATGAGCTTTAAAAAAAGAAACCCCAGTTCTGTTGCAAGCGGTGACCGTGGACAAAAGGACTCGCTCCATGGTAACCAATCCGATGGCAAATTCTTTCACTGGAATAAACAGATGTCGGGGGAAAAATATCGAAGACAAAAAGAGTTTTTTGGTAAATCATTGTGTCTATTGTTGGTAATGACGAGTCACGATACATTGTTGGCCACAAAAGATGGCCCACGGTTTCTATCAGAAATCAACATAGATTGTCGAATTTGTTTTTATTGTTGATATAGAACTAGGTTAAAGTGATTGTCTGTACTTTTGAAATGGTATTTTTAATGTTTCATTTCAAATTTTTTTTTTAATCATTATTTATAAATAGTTTAAATATCTTCAAACCTGGAATAATTTATATTGATTTTAATAACCAGATGATACATTGTTGGGCGAAAAAAATTATTCATATCTTAATTCAGCTGAAATTGGTATGCCTTTTACCAACACAGAAGTGGGTTAAAATAATTTTGTATATTATTGAAATGGTATTTAGCGAATTCATTTCCAATATTCATTTTTTCGTCATTAATTATAAATCATTGAAACCTGAACGAGTTATGTTGTTGCTAACGATGAGTCACGATATATTGTTGGACACAAAAGATGGTACACGGTTTCTCTCAGAAATCAGCCTATATTTCTGGATTTTTTTATTATTGATATAGAACTAGGTTAAGGTGATTGTTTGTGCGTGTGTCAATACGGCTGTCAGTTTTCCAACCTGTTTCTCAAGTGTCAACTCACCAACACGCAATTACAATCCAACTGCATAACCTGCACACTAAATTTGGTGCTTAACGTGCCCCTCCCCCGTACACACAGCACTATACATTTATGTAAATACGAATATATGTTCCAAAATGTGACTAATTTGTACAATGTTTTGGATATAGATTCTGTATAATTTCGTAAACAAATTATTATTAATTTTAATAAAATGTTAAGGGCTTTATATCTAAGAAAATATTGAAAATATATTATTAAGCTGAAAATTTTAAAGCGATGGTTAAACCATTTTTTCTTAAAATAACATAATGACGCCACTTAGGTACGTAGAGCAGAACGATGTTGGAATATAGACGGCATTATTTTTTTCCCACTCTTAGTGTTGTCCTTCCCATTTCTTTGCTACTTTTTTTTAACCTCTCGAAAAACTTTTATTATTGCTTTTTCGCTTTTTATACCCTCCGATGCATCTAGCTAAATGAAAGCACGTGGAAGTAATGTTATCGAAGAAGCATCTGGAAGAAGAAAAAAAATAAAAGGCTGCTCATGAGCTTTAAAAAAAAAAAGAAACCCAGTTCTGTTGCAAGCGGCGACCGTGGACAAAAGGACTCGCTGCGTGGTAACCAATCCAATGGGAAATTCTTTCACTGGAATAAACAGATGTTGGGAGAAGAATATCGAAGAAACAAAGAGTTTTTTGGGAAATCATTGTATTTATTGTTGGTAATGACGAGTCACGATACATTGTTTTGCACAAAAGATTGCACCCGGTTTCTCACAAAAATCTGCACAGATTGCTGGATATATTTTTTATTGTTGATATAGAACTAGGTTAAAGGGATTGTGGTCTGTTTGCATTGGGATTTCATAATTTTAATTTCAATATTCTTTTTGTTTGTTAATTACAAATAATTTAATATCTTCAAACCTGGAATAATTTATATTGATTTTACTAAACAGATGATTCATTGTAAGGCAGAAAAAACTACACATTTCTAAAAACAGCCCACATTGACAAGTATTTTACCGATACAGAAATGGTTTAAGATAATTTTATGTATTACTCATTCATTTCATTACTAATATTTTGTTCGTACATTATTTATAACTGATTTAAATTGAAACTTGTTATATTGTTTGTAATAACGAGTAGGTTAAAATGATTTTTTGTATTGTTAAAATAGTATTTAGTGATTTAAATTCCAGTATTATTTTTCGATCGTTGATTTTAAATCATTTTAATTGGAACGAGTTATATTTTTGGCAATGAAGAGTCAAGAGCCATTGTTGGACCCAAAAAATGGCACACGTATGCCTTGAGAAATCAATACAAATTGCTGGATTTTGTTTTTATTATTGATTTAGAACTTTTTTAAGATTATGGTTTGAATTGCTGAAATGATATTTTTAAAATTTAATTCCAACAATTCTTTATTGATCATTAATTATAAATGTCTTTATACCTGGAATAACTTTTATTGATTTTAATAAACAGATGGTACATTGTTAGGAAGAAAAAACGACACATTGCTAAAAACAGCACAAATTGGCAAGTATTACAAAATATTTTACCGATATAGTTGTGGGTTAAGGTAATTTTATGGATTGTTTAAATGGTATTTACTGAGTTATATTGTTGGTACAGACGAGTCACGATATATTGTCGGGCACAAAAAATGCCACATGTTTTCTCACAGAAATCAGCCAAGATTTCTGGATTTTTTTATTCTTGATATAGTACTAGGTTAAGGGGATTGTTTGTGCGTGTGTCAATAAAGCTGTGAGTTCCCCAATCTGTGTCTCAAGTCTCAACTCAACTCAACTCAACTCTCTCACACTCAATTACAATCCAGCTGCACACTATAATCTGGCTCCCAACGTGGCCCACCTTCCCGCACACACACCGCTATGCATTTATATAAATCCGAATATCTACAATGTTTAAAAATGAGCCAATTGGAATAGTGTTTGAATATAGATTCTATTTTATTTCGTTAAAAAATAATACTAAAATTTCTTAAAAGGTTAAAGGTTTTATATCGAAAATAATATTGGAAATACATTATTAGGCAGAAAATATTAATCCGTAATAAAGCAATGGCTAAACGTTTTTCTTAAAAAAATGTAATGAAGTCACTTTGGTACGTAGAGCAGAATGATGTTGAACTATAGAGGGCACTATTTTTTTCCCACTTTCAATGTTGTCCCACTCATTTCTTTGCTTCTTTTTTTATGTTAACCTCTCAAAAAAAGTTTTATTGTTGAGTTTTCGCTTTTATACTCTCCGCTGCATCTCGCTAAATAAAAGCACGCGAAAGTAATGTTATCGAGAAAGCATCTGGGAGAAGAAAAAACCAGAAAAGTCTGATCATGAGCTTTAAAAAAAGAAACCCCAGTTCTGTTGCAAGCGGCGACCGTGGACAAAAGGACTCGCTCCATGGTAACCAATCCGATGGCAAATTCTTTCACTGGAATAAACAGATGTCGGGGGAAAAATATCGAAGACAAAAAGAGTTTTTTGGTAAATCATTGTGTCTATTGTTGGTAATGACGAGTCACGATACATTGTTGGCCACAAAAGATGGCCCACGGTTTCTATCAGAAATCAACATAGATTGTCGAATTTGTTTTTATTGTTGATATAGAACTAGGTTAAAGTGATTGTCTGTACTTTTGAAATGGTATTTTTAATGTTTCATTTCAAAATTTTTTTTTAATCATTATTTATAAATAGTTTAAATATCTTCAAACCTGGAATAATTTATATTGATTTTAATAACCAGATGATACATTGTTGGGCGAAAAAAATTATTCATATCTTAATTCAGCTGAAATTGGTATGCCTTTTACCAACACAGAAGTGGGTTAAAATAATTTTGTATATTATTGAAATGGTATTTAGCGAATTCATTTCCAATATTCATTTTTTGTTCATTAATTATAAATCATTGAAACCTGAACGAGTTATATTGTTGCTAACTATGAGTCACTATATATTGTTGGACACAAAAGATGGTACACGGTTTTTCTCAGAAATCAGCCTAGATTTCTGGATTTTTTTATTATTGATATAGAACTAGGTTAAGGTGATTGTTTGTGCGTGTGTCAATACGGCTGTCAGTTTTCCAACCTGTGTCTCAAGTGTCAACTCACCAACACGCAATTACAATCCAACTGCATAACCTGCACACTAAATTTGGTGCTTAACGTGCCCCTCCCCCGTACACACAGCACTATACATTTATGTAAATACGAATATATGTTCCAAAATGTGACTAATTTGTACAATGTTTTGGTTTTAGATTCTGTATAATTTCGTAAACAAATTATTACTAAAATTTAATAAAATGTTAAAGGCTTTCTATCTAAAAAAATATTAAAAATATATCATTAAGCAGAAAATAAATTTTAAAGCGATGGTTAAACCATTTTTCTTAAAATAATATAATGAAGCCACTCTGGTACGTAGAGCAGAACGATGTTGGAATATAGACGGTATTATTTTTTTCCCACTCTTAGTGTTGTCCTTCCAATTTCTTTGCTACTTTTTTTTAACCTCTCGAAAAACTTTTATTATTGCTTCTTCGCTTTTTATACCCTCCGATGCATCTAGCTAAATGAAAGCAAGCGAAAGTAATGTTATCGAAGAAGCATCAGGAAGAAGAAAAAAAATAAAAGGCTGCTCATGAGCTTTAAAAAAAAAAAGAAACCCAGTTCTGTTGCAAGCGGCGACCGTGGACAAAAGGACTCGCTCCGTGGTAACCAATCCAATGGGAAATTCTTTCACTGGAATAAACAGATGTTGGGGAAAGAATATCGAATACACAAAGAGTTTTTTGGGAAATCATTGTATATATTGTTGGTAATGACGAGTCACGATACATTGTTGGGCACAAAAGATGGCACACGGTTTCTCTCAGAAATCAGCACAGATTGGCGGTTTTTTTTTCATTATTGATATAGAACTAGGTTAAGGTGATTGTTTGCATTGCTGAAATGGTATTATAAAAACCTATTTTCAATATTCTTTTTGTATCATTAATTAGAAATATTTTGAACAATTTCAAACCTGGAATAATTTATATTGATTTTAATAACCAGTAATTGTTGTATTGTTGGACACAAAAAAATGGCATATTGTTAAAGTCAGCACAAATTGCCGAGTATTTTTACAGAAGTGGGATAAAATAGTTTTATGTAGTATTGAAATGGTATTTAGTGATTTCATTTCCAGTATCATTTTTCGATTATTAATTATAATCATTTAAACTGGAATGAGTTATATTGTTGGTAATGACTAGTCACGATATATTGTTGGGCACAAAAGATGCCCCACGGTTTCTCTCAGAAATCAGCACAGATGGCCATATTTTTTTTATTACTGATATAACACTAGGTTAAAGTGATTGTTTGATTTATTGGAATGGTTTTTTTAAAAATTAATTTCAATATTTTTTGTAACATTATATATAAATTATTTAAATACCTTCGAACGTGGAATAATTTACATTGATTTTAATAAACAGTGTTGGACACAAGAAATGGCACAAAGGTAACGGCAGCACATATTGGCAAGTTTTTTACCTATACAGAAGTGGGTTAAGATAATTTTATGTATTGTTGAAATGACATTTATTGATTTCGTTATCAATATTCTTTTCCATCATGAATTGTTAATCATTTAAAATGGAAAGAGTTATATTGTTGGTAATGACGAACCGCGATATATTGTTGAGCACAAAATATGGAACATGGTTTCTCTCAGTTCTCAGTCGGATTTTTTTTTATTTATATGAAGCTAAATTAATGTGATTGTTGGCATTAGTAAGCCAAATATTATTTGAAATAGTATTTTTAAAATTTTATTTCAATATTATTTCATAATCATTAGTTATAAATAGTTTAACTATCTTTAAACCTGGAATTATTTATATTGATTTTCATAACCAGATGATACATTGTTGGGCGAAAAAAATTATTCATATCTCAATTCAGCTGAAATTGGCATGCCTTTTACCAACACAGAAGTGGGTTAAAATAATTTTGTATATTATTGAAATGGTATTTAGCGAATTCATTTCCAATATTCATTTTTTGTTCATTAATTATAAATCATTGAAACCTGAACGAGTTATATTGTTGCTAACTATGAGTCACGATATATTGTTGGACACAAAAGATGGTACACGGTTTTTCTCAGAAATCAGCCTATATTTCTGGATTTTTTTATTATTGATATAGAACTAGGTTAAGGTGATTGTTTGTGCGTGTGTCAATACGGCTGTCAGTTTTCCAACCTGTGTCTCAAGTGTCAACTCACCAACACGCAATTACAATCCAACTGCATAACCTGCACACTAAATTTGGTGCCTAACTTGCCCCTCCCCCGTACACACAGCACTATACATTTATGTAAATACGAATATATGTTCCAAAATGTGACTAATTTGTACAATGTTTTGGTTTTAGATTCTGTATAATTTCGTAAACAAATTATTACTAAAATTTAATAAAATGTTAAAGGCTTTCTATCTAAAAAAATATTAAAAATATATCATTAAGCAGAAAATAAATTTTAAAGCGATGGTTAAACCATTTTTCTTAAAATAATATAATGAAGCCACTCTGGTACGTAGAGCAGAACGATGTTGGAATATAGACGGTATTATTTTTTTCCCACTCTTAGTGTTGTCCTTCCAATTTCTTTGCTACTTTTTTTTAACCTCTCGAAAAACTTTTATTATTGCTTCTTCGCTTTTTATACCCTCCGATGCATCTAGCTAAATGAAAGCACGAGAAAGTAATGTTATCGAAGAAGCATCTGGAAGAAGAAAAAAATAAAAGGCTGCTCATGAGCTTTAAAAAAAAAAAAGAAACCCAGTTTTGTTGCAAGCGGCGAACGTGGACAAAAGGACTCGCTCCGTGGTAACCAATCCAATGGGAAATTCTTTCACTGGAATAAGCAGATGTTGGGGAAATAATATCGAGGAAACAAAGAGTTTTTTGGGAAGTCATTGTATCTATTGTTGGTAATGACGAATCACGATACATTGTTGGGCACAAAAGATGGCACACGGTTTCTCTCAGAAATCACCACAGATTTCTGGATTTTTTTTATTGATATAAATGTAGGTGAAGGTTATTGCTTGCGTTGGCATTCTTTAAATTTAATTTCAATATTCTTTATCAACTCTAAGTTTAGTCTAAGTCAGCTCTAATTGAAATGAATTTTTTTACCAATACAGAAGCGGGTTAAGATAATTTTATGTATTGTGGGCCTGATTTCCGAGTGACTAACTCTCCCCTTTAAACCGCAGGAACCAGTCTCATTTAACTGTAGAGCGTTGTGAGAATAGTGTTATTCGCGTTCGTAGTATTTCTTTAAACTACACGTGTCTCTGGGTAGTGCTAAATGAGTAACAGCGTTCCGCGGTGCAGCCCAGTATATACTTTCCTCAATGCTGGTTTCTATTGGGCTGCTCACAGGAAAATGATCAATTCGACCCAGTCCTTGACGTAATTAAAAAATATCATGTATTTTTGAAATGGTATTTAGTGATTTACCTCCCAATATTACTTTTTGATCATTAATTATAAATAATTTAAACTGAAACTAGTTATATTGTTGATAATAACACGAGTCGCGATACATTGTTGAGCACAAAATTGGGCTTACCATCATTCTCCAAAAGGGGCATTGATTGAGGGGGAGATTTTCTTGAAATAGCAGTGGGTTAAGTTAATTTTATGTACCGTTGAAATGGTATTTTGTGAATATTCTTTTTCGTCAATTTCGGTCTTTTTCGGAATATTCTTTTTCGGTCAATAGTTATATATAACGCTGCATTGATTATATACTATTAGGCTGAAAATTTTAAACCGTAATAAAGCGATGGTCAAACCATTTTTTAAAAAAAATATAAGGAAATCACATTGGTAGATAGAGGAGAACGATGTTGAATTGTAGACGGCATTATGTTTTTCCCACTACCAATGTTGTTCCTCCAATTTCTTTGCTTCTTTTTTTTATGTTAACCTCTCAAAAAAACTTTTATTGTTGAGTTTTCGCTTTTTATACCCTCCGCTGCACCTCGCCAAATGAAAGCACGCGAAAGTAATGTTATCGAGAAAGCATCTGGAAGAAAAAAAAAATAATAAAAAGTCTGATTATGTGCTTTAAAAAAAGAAACCCCAGTTCTGTTGCAAGCGGCGACCGTGGACAAAAGGACTCGCTCCGTGGTAACCAATCCAATGGGAAATTGTTTCACTGGAATAAACAGATGTTGGGGAAAAATATCGAAGACAAAAAGAGTTTTTTGGGAAATCATTGTATCTATTGTTGGTAATGACGAGTCACGATACATTGTTGGGCACAAAAGATGGAACACGGTTTCTCACAGAAATCGGCTCAGATTTATGGATTTTTTTGTTATTCATGTAAAACTAGGTTAAGGTGATTTTTTGCATTGTTGAAATGATAATTTTAAAGCCTTATATAATATTATTTTTGTAATGTTAATTATGAATAATTTAAATATCTTCTAACCTGGAATAATTTATATCGATTTTAATAACCGGTAATGACACATTTTTGGACACAAACAATGGCATATTGTTAAAGTCAGTACAAATTGCCAAGTATTTTTACAGATGTGGGATAAAATAGTTTTATGCGGTATTGAAACGATATTTAGTGATTTCCTTTCCAGTATCATTTTTCGAATATTAATTATAAATCATTTAAACTGGAACGAGTTATATTGTTGGTAATGACTTAGTGACGATACACTGTTGTCACAAAAGATGGAACACGGTTTCTCACAAAAATCACCACAGATTTCTGGACTTTTTTTTTTTTTAGTATTGATATAAAACTAGGTTATGGTGATTGTTTGCATTGTTGAATTGGTATTTTTAAAAAATTAATTTCAATATACTCTTTTAAATATTAATTATAAATATTTTAAATAGTATAATTTATATTGATTTTAGTAAACATAGTTGGACACAAGAAAAAAGACTCATAGCTCAAGTGACTTGTTTTTTACTGATATAGAAAGGGGTTAATATTGCTATGTTGGTATATGTAATACGCAAAATGGTATTTACTGACAATTTCCAATATTTTTGTTTGGTCATTAATTGCAAATTATTTAAATTAGAACGAATTATATTGTTGGTAATAACGAGTCTCGATACATTGTTGGGCACAAAAGATGGCACACGGTTTTTCTCAGAAATCAGCACAGATTGGCGGATTTTTTTATTATGATTGATATAAAACTAGGTTAAAGTGATTGTTTGCATTGCTGAAATGGTATTTTAAAAATGTAATTTCCATATTCTCTGCTTATCATTAATTATAGTTAATTTGAATATCTTCAAACCTGTAATAATTTATATTGATTTTAATAACCAGTAATTGTTGTATTGTTCGGAACAAAAAATTGCGCATCGATAAAGTCAATACAGAAGTGGGTTTATGTATTGCTGAAATTGTAATTAGTGATTTCATATCCAATATTCTTTTTCAGTCATTAATTATAAATCATTTGAACTGAAACGAGTTATATTGTTGGTAATAACGGGTTACTATATATTGTTCTCGTTAGATCACTCGTTAAGTTAAGTATCATTGGGCGCGGTCAGTACTTGGGTGGGTGACCACCTGGGAACACTGCGTGCCGTTGGCATTCACAAATTTGGGACCTTAATGGCCGAGTGTCTAGCGCTCTGGTGCTTGGTGCCACAGGTTTTGGGTTAGAATCCCGGCGGTGCCCATGGGTGTTTGTAGGGGTTCGGAATCCACTTTAAGCCGTAGGTCCCGGTGTCCTATGACCGTAAGAGCGTCACGGAGCCAAAGTCAGACTTCTACTTACGGGTGCTCCATCACAACAGAAGCTGCTTCCTTCCCCTTCAATCATGAGTACGTATGGGCTCGTGGGCTTGGCCAGCCAAGTGGGATGAGGAACAACAACAACAACACTATATATTGTTGAGCACAAAATTTGGCATAAAGCCACTAGGCTTTCTTTTTTTTCGCAAAACGAGCAAAGATTTGAATTAATTACTTAAATTACTTTCAAAAGTGCAAAAAAAGCTATCTTCCTAATAGACAAATAATAAGATATTATAATGTTACAACAAAATATTCGTTTAAAATGCATTCATTTCTGTATAGTTATTGTAATTCTCCATTTTCATTCTTTTTGAATGTATCATATCAGATATTTAAGTATTCTAATAAAGTGTAGAATAGAAAAAAGTACTACTTAATTAATATCGAGAGTAAAGAATTATTGCAGATTGTAAATAAAACCGAATCTCCACTTTCCTTGAGTATACTTAAAAAGTTAATTTTAAAAAGTCATTTTCATAACTTTCGTTAGATCCTTTGTCGACAGTGAGAAGTTTTATTTAAAGTTCATATCAATAGATAATAAATATCAATAGCATTGAAGAAAATATATAGCCAAGTATCTGCAGTTGTCGATTGACTTGAACTCATTAATTTTTTATGCTAGTTTCTTTATATAAACTTTTCATTGTAACAGGTGGGCTGAAAGGTTCATCGGCTGACACATAGATGGCGCTACTAGTATGAAATCCATATGATTTTAGTTAGCCCTCACCGTCAAAAGACACGTGTATAAATTTGACAGCTGTTGCACTATTAGTATGTGAGTTATAGCATTTTTAGTGTTCATCACGTGCAGTCAATTCGGCTGACTGTCGATTGGACTCCTATGTGAAATGATGGTGCCATGTTTCATCCATTGTCACATATCGACGCAAGAATTCGGGTTTATTAGGATTGAACAGCTCCAAACACTGCTTAGAATCATCAATTCGTTGTTGTTTTTGGTACATTGTGAGTTCGCGCGGCAACCAGTTTGAACAGAGCTTTCGCATATCCAAATATTCATTCACGATATGTCCAACACATTCCTTTGATATCTTTAGGTTCTCAGCTATCTCAATCAACTTCACTTTACGGTTATCATAAAATATTTTGTGGACTTTTTTGATGTTTTCTTCGGTTAGAGCCTCTTTGGGGCGTCCACTAGCGTGCATGGTCCTCGGTGCTCATTTCGCCTCGTTTAAATTTAGCAAACCACTTCTTTACGATTGATATTCCTGGTGCAAAGTCCGAATCATATTTATCAAGCCAAGCTTTGGCTTCAATAGTATTTTTTTTCGCCGAAAAGCAATGCTTTAATTAACACACGAAATTCCTTTTTATCCATTTTTTCAAACTAACAAAAATTACTTCACTAAAAATGTTATAACTCACATACTAATAGTGCAACAGCTGTTAAAATTATACACGCGCCTTTTGAAGGTTAGAGCTAACTAAAAATCATATGGATTTAATACAAGTAACGCCATCTATGTGTCAGCCTATGAACCTTTCAGCCCGGCCTGTTAAAAATAGAGAAGCAAATTATAAGCAAGAATCGTAAAATTATAAATCAAATAAGCAATATTAACAATTAGTAATTGTAAGTTCTTTAAGTTTGTTTAGTATAAACAATTCATTACATTTTTAAAATTTCATATCAATATATAATATAGATCAATATCATTGAAGAGATTATAGAGCAGAGTATCTGAGAACGTTGATTGATTCGAACTCATTTATGATTGATTATTTTTATGCTATTTAAAATTTTCATTGCAACCTTGAATTTGAAATTTATGCTTGCGTTAGCTGCTTTATCTCAATTTATCCAATTACTCTCGAGAAGAAATTAGAAAAGATAACACAGACAAAAACAGATCTTCAGATAATCAGTGGATTTTGTCGGATTCCAAAAGCATTGAAGGAAAAGCATCGAAATATGGTGTCGGGCACAACTTCTGTCACTAAACAACACAAAAAGGTTAGTACACACAAAAAAAAAAAATTACGTAATATTTCGTAGAAAATTAATTGGTGATATAGTTTTGTTATAAGGCTCGTCGTCGCTCATTTGAAATAGCCAAGAATAGGATAGGACTTTATATCCAAAAGCCTATTTTAGCTCTTTTCTTTGTACGTCATATTTAGCGCATTGGAATAAAATAAGTTCCGCGGTTACAGATGTTTTGCATCTTGGGCATAGTGACGAAGATGTTAATCCAAATCTATTGAATCGGACTTTATAAGGATATGTTTTGATGCGAAATCTTGAAATTAGTACTTCTTCTTTTCTTTTGATAGGTAAGAGACGATGAGTTGGTTTGATAGTTGTAAACCAAGCTATATAACTGGTATTTAAATGCGTCAGATCCCGTGCGTATTTTATTAGCTAAAGTGTGCCAAAAATGACTTTGTTCCATTGTTCATCTGAGGTTTTAAATGCATCCAAGACCGAAGCTGTAAAAAAAAATTTTTTTTCCTTTGATCCATTGTCTTTTCCAATTCCTACTATTAGTTCACACTCTCCCTATATATATCTTGTACAAATTTTAAATTGTTAATGAAATACTTTTTATTCATCCACTCGAGTTCAAATGCATTTTTTTGAACTTGTAGTGGAGGACACTGGATGTTAATACAATTTTTTTTTCAAATATTAATTCATTAATTAAATTTAATTCATTAATTTTAGTTTTTTTTTAGATTTAAGTTGCATGTATCTACCAATAGATGGCGCCAGATGTAAGAGGAAAATTTCAACTTTATTTGTAAAAGATTTTCAGCAATATAGTGAAAAAAAGTAGGAATTGACTTATAATTTTCTTTTTTTTATATTACTTGTTTTGATGGTTAATTGCAAAAATAGAAACCAACATCATCCCTAAACTCTGACTCACTTCACTTCACTTCGCAGAGTGCATGTTTAGTGGTGCTATTTAGTAAGCCAAAAATGGAAACGGCAGGTGATAAATCTATGTTTTTAGCCTTTCCTTCAAGACATCTCAATGGTTTTTTCCCCCTCTTGCTATCCAACAGCGTACGAATAAATAATCCTTGTCATTCCTTTTTTTTTTACTTTCTTTTTTTCCCGCGCTTTTTACTATTCGAACTGAGACGTATTGTTATTGTTGCGGCCATCTGCTTGCGTGTTTATCTTCTTTGCTTGCAGATGCAATGGATATCCCGAGCGCTTTCACAATTGAGAAACATTCTGTGTTCCGTATGTATTAAAATTGCGGTTTAGAATGTGCAGGCAGAAATTGAAATGTTCTGAAAGAATTATGGCGTCTGTTAGGAATGTGATATCTTGTATGTTTATTCTGAGTTTCTGGTTTGGACAAAAGATGCAATAAAATAGAAGAAGAATAAATTTAACAGGTTAGCTTACTTTATTCGTATTGTATATTGTGCATTTTTATTGGAATATAGAAACTTTATATATATTGTTGTATATTATGTGAATAAAAGTAAATTTTCACTTCTCATATATATATATTTATATCTTGAAATTATACACTTTATTACAGTTGTCTTTTTAATGTGTAATATATGTTGGAATAAAAGCTTTTGTGAATATCTTTTAAAAACATATCTATTTGTTGTTTTATGTACCACTTGGTAGACAACAACATCTAGACTAAGTCTAAGAACCCACATGGTCTCACGGAAGGAGGGGGAGCTTCTGTTGTGATGGAACACCCGTAGGTAGAAGTCTGTTTTGGCTCCGTGATGCTGAATTTTTTTACGGGTTAGAGTTGCCAGCCTTATGCTCAACAGTCATATTAGATCGGCACATACGACTTCAAATGTATTCCGGCCCACTACAAACATCTGTGGCTCCGCCGGGACACGGACCTTGTGGTACCGAACGTCAGAGCTCTAGTCACTCGGTCATCAGGTGCTTCATCACTAATTGAAAAAACACTATTAATAGCCTATTATAATAACTTAACTAATTTTAATTACACTATTTATAGCGTCTTATATTATAACAACTAATTTTAAAAACTTTTAAGCGTTTTATAAAATCATAACTAATTTTATAAACTCTATTTATAGCGTCTTATTTTGAAGAAATCAAACAATATTTTAAACTGTTGTAGTTTCTTATCCCACTTGGTCGACAACAACATTTAGACATCCATGAACCGGTGTATTTTCAAGCAATGAAAACCGCTAAAGAACTTGAACACAATTGGCTCTTCTGGCAACTAATGCGTCAGGAGGGGCTTGAGTCGAGCTACTATTTGGGCAAAGGGGATAAGCCTTAACGCCCGACATATGACTTTGAACACGAAGGTGACCACTGCGACCCTAGCGAGGACCGTCTGTTCGTATCTACTCCCCGCCTCAATTAAAGTTTACAATCATAACACTCATATGCAGGAACCTTTCTCCAAGAAGAGTTTATATCTTTTGTGACCCTAGAAGCAAGTTATGAGAAAGAGAGACAGCCACCATCTTCTTCAACGTTGAGTCAGGACAAATTGTAAAAATTGTAGTTCCTTCTTGTCCTTAATATTGCAGCACAAAAACGTGGGGCACACATAGAGAGAAGTCTGACTTTATCACACCCAGTTTTTATACTTGGGAACTGGTTACAAATTTCAGTGGTTTTTTTCGACATGCATGATTTACTGTGGAGCTATTCTAACTCGGCCCCGTGCGCTGTTGTTGTTGTTGTCCTGAAGAATACAAAGGAATCAAATAACGTGGTGCACCCGAATAATATTGCCGATGTTGAATGCCGAGTTTGGAGTATAAATCCTCTTCCGAAGGATGGTCCAGACAATGCAGGGCGGTTGCAACAATCAAATGCGTGATGTGGAGTAAGCTCGACATCAGGTATTGCCCTATTTTTGGTATTTTTTAACTTCACCAGCAGAAATTTTCATGTATTTTTGGTGCTTCGTCCTTAATCTTCTGAGAGTGCTTCTGTCGACATTTAGTTCTTTAATTTGGTATTTACCCATGCGGGTAATATTTTATATAAAAATGTATAATGAATAATTAATAAAATAAGTAATACATTTCTTTGGGATTTGATAATTTTTTTATTACTTGACAGTTAAATTGAAAATTGTATAAAAGCTTTAAGAAAATAATTGAAAGCTTGGAAAAAAAAGTGGTAACAATTTTTTAATAACTTATAAAAGAGGCTTTTTTTATTGTTTTTATATTTATAAATCCTTTATGTTTCAAGGTACTAAATTTTATACTTATTTTATTTGCCTTTCTTGTTTCCTTTGCGTATTTTAAATTTTATTTTAATCAAATTCTCTAAATTTCTAGCTGGGGCCTGATGGACGAGTGACCGGGGTACTGGCTCTCTGTGCCACAGGTTTTGGTTTCGAGTACCAGCGGTGTCATGGGTGTTTGTAGTTATTCGGAATAAATTCAAACCATAGGTTTCCGTGTAATATGGCTGTTGGGCGCAGGGTTGACAACCCTGTCCCAATATCTCCTGTAAAAAGAAAACGTCTCCTGTCTTGACATGTTAGCCCCCCATGGGGCTATTGCGAAGATAAAAATGAAGAAACTTCTACCTACTGTTTGTGTTTTTATTTAAGTTTGTGATCTCACCAGGCACTTTCTTTTGCTCTAACGTTTTATGTAATCTAAATAAAAATTTTGAAATAAATAACAAATTGAAACATTTCATAGCAATAAATTCTAACTACGCTTTTATATATGATGACACAACAAAACATTTGTGGTTGATTGACTTATTTCTGTCATAACTATCTCTAATTATAAGGAACGCATTCATGAGTTAACCCTATACTTTCACAAAAATTTCTTTCAAAGCTTTTTTTTTTTCAATTAGCAATGAATTCTAACTACTCTTTTAGAACACAATTAGCAATGAATTCTAACTACTCTTTTTGAACACAATTAGCAATGAATTCTAACTACTCTTTTTGAACACAATTAGCAATGAATTCTAACTACTCTTTTAGAACACAATTAGTAATGAATTCTAACTACACTTTTACAATACAATTAGCAATGAATTCTAACTACTCTTTTAGAACACAATTAGCAATGAATTCTAACTACTCTTTTAGAACACAATTAGCAATGAAATATAACTACTCTTTTACAACACAATTAGAAATGAATTCTAACTACTTTTTAGAACACAATTAGCAATGAAATCTAACTACTCTTTTAGAACACAATTAGTAATGAATTCTAACTACACTTTTACAATACAATTAGCAATGAATTCTAACTAGTCTTTTAGAACACAATTAGCACTGAATTCTAACTACTCTTTTAGAACACAATTAGTAATGAAATCTAACTACTCTTTTAGAACACAATTAGCAATGAAATATAACTACTCTTTTACAACACAATTAGAAATGAATTCTAACTACTCTTTTAGAACACAATTAGCAATGAATTCTAACTACTCTTTTAGAACACAATTAGCAATGAAATATAACTACTCTTTTACAACACAATTAGAAATGAATTCTAACTACTCTTTTAGAACACAATTAGCAATGAAATCTAACTACTCTTTTAGAACACAATTAGTAATGAATTCTAACTACACTTTTACAATACAATTAGCAATGAATTCTAACTAGTCTTTTAGAACACAATTAGCAATGAATTCTAACTACTCTTTTAGAACACAATTAGCAATGAAATATAACTACTCTTTTACAACACAATTAGCAATGAATTCTAACTACTCTTTTAGAACATAATTAGTAATGAATTCTAACTACTTTTTGTGAACACAATTAGTAATGAATTCTAATTACTCTTTTAGAACATAATTAGTAATGAATTCTAACTACTTTTTTGAACATAATTAGCAATGAATTCTAATTAATCTTTTAGATATATTGACACAATACATTTGTAGCAATATTTTTGTGGTTGACATATTTTTGTTATAACTATTATTATTGATAAGAACGCATTCATGAATTAACCCAATGCTTTCACAAAAATTTCTTTCAGAGCTCGTAAGATCGATTTCTGTAACCAATCTTAGTCAAAAGATAAAGATGAAGCCAAAGGTAAAAAAAAAAAGTTCCTTTTTCTCAAAAGAGAGCAGCACTGAAGGCAAGAGAAGTAATTGGTTAAAAGCCGAATCGAAGGCAACTCGATTCGAAAGCTGCCGCATTCGCAATCCTCGGAATTTAAATGGATTTAAGCATTCTTCTTTTCCAAATTCACTCATGCAGGCTTTCTTTAAACCGACCTTTTTTTCTTAGTGAATGTTAAAGAAGTCATTTACGAAGGAGTCAATTCACTGTCAGCTTTAACTATTTTGCCCTTTTCATTGTTAAAAGGTTTATCAATCTATCGACAACACAAATTACGACACGACAATTGTTAAAATTACAAATTACATGAAGGCCAGTGTTAACATGATAACAGAATGGACCATAATAAGTTAAGTAATAAAAGAATAGACTATAATAATAAAGGAATATAAACATAATTTGTAGTGTGCAGTTTGGGCAATTAGATTGTAACTGAGTATCGTTGAAAGAGATGTTTGAAGCAGAGGTTGGAAAACTCACAGCTTTATTCCCACACGCACATACAATTAGAGACATACAAGTATGACAGATTTAAAAATAGATAATTATAGAATAGTTGAAGGACTCTACTTCTAAGTCGAAAACACGAAACTCGGTTACGCGTAGGGTGCGATAAATATATTTCCTCTCCTGATGAGAATCTTCAGGCCAACTAATAAGCAGGGCTGAGCTTAATATAGTTCCTGTAGGGGTGTAGGTTTGACAACTGGATTGCAACTGGGTGTGGTTGGGTTGAGATACTTGAGACACAAGTTTGAGAAATCACAGCTTTATTTACACGCACACGAACATCCACATATGTAATAATATATATACAATATTTAACACATTTAAAGACTTAGTTATAGATTCTTGAAAGCAACCCACTTGTAAGCTGAAAACCTGAAACTCGGATATGCCCAGGGTTCGGGAAATATACTTCCTCTCCGAGTGAGTGTCTGCAGTCTGCAGGCTAAGTAATACTCAAAGTTAAGCTTAATATATTGGGGTGAGAGACTATGTATTGAAATTAACTCCAACTTAGCAGTTCTCAGCGGAAGCACATGATTGCCCTGTACTTCCTCTCAAGTGAGGGTCTCGAGTCCGACTGGCCATATCTCTTGAACGCCATAGAGGGTGCTCTTGTCAGAGTGTTTCAGGAAGCATGATTACTCAAAACTATTGATTTATGGATCATTCAATCATAGATATGTATATTTGACAAAACAATATTTATTAATATACTAAACAATAATCTATCATATAATAGTACCTATTAATGTTTTGTTTTTTATAAAAAAAAATTGTGTTCATCACTATTGATCCATGCTAATAATTACAGATTGTAATCCACAATGGGCAAGCGTATTGTAACTAGATGCGGTTGGGCTGATATATGTGAGACACAGGTTGGATAACTCACAGCTTTATTGACACAAACGCCACATACATGCAATTAGAGACATACAATATTTAACACATTTAAACACAGATAATTATACATTCTCGAAGGATTCTACTTTTAAGCTGAAAACCGAAAATCCGGACACGCGCAGGTTGCGAGAAGTATATAACTTCCCCATGTGAGAGTCTGTAGGCCAACTGACCATTATCCTGGAACCACAGGGCGCGCTCATACCAGCGGGTATGTTTACCAATTTAAGTAAAAAATACACCTGTTGCAGTCATTTTTTTTTAAAAAACAAGTAATTTTGTTGGATATTTAACATCATATATAAGCATCTCGTATAAGGTTTAGGCTGCTAATATTAGAGAGTTTTTGCATACCGTACGTTATTGTAGGACGTCCTCCCTCGAGCATGCTCATAGGAAACTCACCTAAATAGAAAGCAAAAACTCATATGCAAATACAAAGCAACTACTTTTATAAAGGACATAAAGCATACCGATTTACCTAAAAATATTTATACATGACTCATATTATAAACCTATTCTTGAACATAAAAATTAATTTGTGTTCAAACTAAAAAAAAAAACAGAAAGAAAAACTAGCTGTAGATATCAAAGTTTCATTTCTGCCTTTCAGAAAATTAGAAAAATCTTTCGTCATTTCTTATGTTTCTAAAAATCCAATTTGAGGTTGAAACTGTTTTAATCGATTTTCCACAACAATTTCCCGAGTAAGAAGAAAAAAAGGTTAAAAGTCGGAGGAATTCAAGAAACATCTACCAGGTCTAGAGGAATGATTGGCTGAAAGTCAAAAAACAGGAAACTTAATTGAAAATCTGCCTGGTTTTTTTCTTTTAAAAATAAATACTAAGATTGAAAGATAGTTTTGTAAATTATTTTTTTTGTATTAATAGTAACGAAGGATTGAAATAAATAATCATAAGCCATAAGTATGGCAATCTTGTATATTTAGATATATATTCAGAATTGTGGCTTTATTAATAATGGTGAATTTTCTTTCTTCAGAAAATTTGTATGGCGATTTTTGTTATATTATGATAGATGGTATTTTTTTCAGGTATTTTGATATATTTATGTTATATTATTGCATATATTTTTATATATGGTATATATATTTTAATGGTTTTCTTTAGGAAATATTATGGTACATTTATGTTATATTATCGTATATTTGTGTTATATTATGGTATATGATATATTTTTATGGTTTTATTGAATAAATATTATGGTATATTTATGTTATATTACGGTATATGGTGTATTTTTATTGTTTTCTACAGGAAATATTATGGTACATTTATGTTATATTATGGTATAAGGTATATTTTTATGGTTTTCTTCAGGAAATATTATGGTATATTTATGTAATATTTTGGTATTTTGTATATTTTTATGGTTTTCTTTTGAAAATATTATGGTATCAATAATGATTTATAATGAATACCTATAAATGAAATACCTATAAATAATGAAATTTATATATAAGGGATTAATACAAAGTTTATTAATTGAAACTAGTTCACATTTGTGTTACTGGGACGGATGTTGCGATACGCTTCCGAGCTAAGATGCTTGGTTTGAAACTTATTAAGAAATGCCAAAATGAAAACTCCTTTCTTTATTTTTCCTTATTTATTCCCTTCCGTTTTATGGAATATGTACATAAAACCGCGGGATTAAAGTCTTTCCGTTGGGATCATGGATGATTGGATTGAAGTTAAAGACCTCAGACGATATCCTAAGGAAGTTTTTGTTCAGGCAATGTGGTATTGTGACAATGACATCCGTACATGTCTGTCGCTCTGAATGAATATGATCAAAAGTGAGCGGCATTTGAAATCCTTCGAATGTTCCATTCGTTGTTCAGTATTAGCATGGAGGGGGCTTGATGGTCAAGTGGATAGCTCGGTACCATAGGTATCGGGTTCGAATCCCGGCTTGTCCATGGATGTTTGTAGTGGTTCGGAATCCACTTTAAACCGTAGGTCCCGGTCCTAATAGGATCGTAGAGCGTTGCGGGGGTATTGTTTCTCCGCATCCGTCGCTTATCTTCAAGTTACACGCGCCCCCTGGGTAATGCAAAGTGAGTAATGTCTGTGCAGCGCTTGCCTTAAGGCATCAACGACAATTGTCTAAGTGGTTGCCTGCTGCATTAGAACGAAAGTATTAGCATGGAACATTTGGAAAGGCAATACTAACGCATGATTGCCCATTCGTTTCATAAATAAACTGCTATGAAAAACTTAAGCAACATAAGTACAGTTTGACTTCGCTTGCCATATTTCTAAACAATCTTTATCAGTTGCGAAATTCAAGTAAAAGTTCAGGACATTTTTTTTAAAAGTAGAGGGCAAATATCCCAGACTGTGTAAAAATTCGTATGCATTAATTAGTTAAATATTGTGTTCTTTCCACTTTGTCTACAGCAACATCTAGAACATCTTTATGAGCCCATGTGTTCTCACAAAAGGATGAGCAGGCATGGGCAGATGCCCGAAGGTAGAAGTATGACTTGACACCATGATGATGAAGAAAAAGGGCTGTGTCGTCCGGGAGAACCTTTAGGTGAAACTACTCCAAATTTGTGTATCGTATGGAAGAAAACCGGAAAAACTCCCACCAGGTAGTTCAATTAACGAGGTAAGATTCTGAACATCCCAATTACCATCGAGTCTACTCATTTTTTTAAACAGTGTCTGCAACAATGCCGCCAATATGTTGAATCTCAGCAGTAATGTTAAATATAGTAATATATTTAATTGAAATAATTAAATCTGTTACAATTATATATTTTAAATATGACCAAATTTCATAGACAATTCAGAAATGTTTAGTAATTAATAAATAATCCTCAAAATAGCTATTGGTAAAAATAAATATTACAGAAAAAATTGTGTACTTGAGGTAAAAAAAAAGTTTCTCAATTTCAAGAAAAGATAAAGCTTATTACAGTGATTATTTCTGAACTTTTCAAATAACAGTATTCATTTAAAATTACTAAATTAGTACACCTAAGAATTGTATAATTCTTTAGAAATGCGTTTCTTTAAGTAATTTTTCGTTTCTTTAAATAGTCTCCTAAAACACGAGGAGAGATAAAAAAAAAATAACTTATAGAACAATAAGATTTTTTTTTTGAACATGTTTAATTAAAAATTAATTATCCTGACAATATTTTGATGTTTTGTTTTATCTTATCATAGAAGATGTTTCAAAAAAAAAATAAAGAATCTATTAGAGTTGTCTTGCTATAATGTTTAAGATAAATTAATGATACAAAAATTTATTAGAACAGATTAATATATCACTTAATTAATCCAATAATAATTAATCCAATAATATACACTTAATTAATCCAATGCTTAATATTTAAATTGTCGATATTGCCGTTTCTCCTTCCACTTGGTAGACAGCAATACTGCTTTTTCTTTAATACATTCCTCCAATAGGAAATCACTTCTACCACCTAGTAGACATTCCTTACGCTATACTAGAATAATATTGGTACTATATACAATGGCGTAATAATATAATTGAAAAATTCCAACAATGGCGTAGAATGTCGGAATTTTCCAAAACTTATAGGCTTGTTGTTGTTTCTTATCACACTTGGTAGACAGCAACATCTAGTCCATCAACCCATGTGTTCTCAGGGAAGGAGGGAAAGGTGAGCAGCTTCTATTGTGATGGAGCAACCGTAGGTAGAAGTCTGACACGGCTCCATGACGCTGAAGATGACAGTTAGGGACAACTACCCCGCATTTGCATATCGTATGGAAAAAAAACTGTCTACAACAAAGCCGATAGCGGATTGAACCTCAGTCCTAATGTTCACTAAAGGTTCATGCTAACACGAGTAGGGATAAATTATTTATAAAAAGTAAGAACATAACTACTGATGGCATATATATATATATATATATACATACATAGTAAGAAAACGTTTGACTATCCATAATTTCTATATAATGCTCTGCATAACTATTCATAATAAAAATTTTTTAAAGGAAGACTTTTCTTTTAAAGGCCTATTCGAATTAAAACCTTATATGTTTTGTTGTGCGTTGTATTATGTCTAATCTTCAGTGTCCTACAGTGCAGGACGGATACTCCGTGAGTAATCTATTCATGCATGGATGAATAGATAGGGTCGGCTTCTGTTGGAATGGAATAGCCACAGGTAGAAGTATGACTTGGTTCCGTGTTGCTCTTATAGTCATATGAGACCGGCACCTACAGTTTAAAGTGGATTTCTATGGATAGCGCATGGAGGCAGTGTTGGATGGACATCATATGAGTAATCTATTCATGGATGGAAGGTGCAGCTTCTGTTGTTATGGAGCACCCGTAGGTAGAAGTCTGACTTGGCTTTGTGGCGCACTTATTTTCACACGACACCGGGAGATGGAGTGTGAAGTGGATTTCGAACCACTATAAACATCCGTAGCACAGCTGGGACTTGAACCCGAAACCTGTGGCACCGAGTGCCAGTTTCGGTTTCTCGCTTTACGGTACTTTTGTGTACACTTTAGGCTAATTGGACCAGAACCTAAAATAGATTCTGAACCAATCACAAACATCCATGCCACTGCCAAGATTCGAAACTGAAGCCAGAGGTACCAAAGGCCAGAGCGCTAGACACTCGGCCATTCAGGTCCATATGCTATATTTCGCAGCCATATGGTAATTTTTTATAAAACCTATTTAAAATAAAAAACAAAAGTATTTAATTCGATTCCAGTCGTCATCCGAAAATACTTGCAAAAAATTTATTATAAAATATCCTCCGATAAATGTGTTAAAAAAACTGTCATGTTTTTATCCGATAAGATTTTGATTAATACTTGCACTACCTTTGAATATAGAATCTCTTCTTTTCAAGTCTAACATCAAGAACAAAACCCAACTATCAGCTGACCAGACCTCTCCGATCCATGGCACCTGTCTCTCATCCGATGGGCTACTTGTTAGCCAAATATCCATTCGAGGATTACTAAAAAAAACTTGAATGGGGCCGCCATAAACCTTTAACGATGCAACCGCGTCGATCCTTTTCAGGGTGGATCGTTACAGCGACTGCCTGCGAGCCGGGATGAAAATGAAACCTGATGGGGGAAGCATAACCCCTCGTCATTCCGGAAAATCGGGATATTTTCCTGTTTTCCCGGTTCTTAATAGGGCGTCGTTTCCTGCACTAACCCTGGAAATGGCGCGGATTTCTGATGCTTCTTCCTCGTTTGCTGACAATTAAGATTGTGTTACAATAGCAACCTTTATTTATTTATTTTTTTTTTTTGCAAAATTGAATTTCTTAGCATGAAATAAATACTTTTCTTAAGCCTTATTGGAAGAAAAACCTTTGTTTTCTAGTTATATTTTGATGTATAAGAAGAACGCAATGTCTTGCCCTCATTATATAAAACTATTGTGCAAAAGTATTATAGTTAGACGTATGTTTGTGGGACCTGATGGTTGAGCCACTAGCATAGTTCGAGTTCGACGGTGCCATGGATGTTTGTAAGGTTTAGGAATTTACTTTAAGCCGCAGTTCCCGGTCTCATAAGATTGCAGAGGGTCACAGAGCTCAATCAGACTTCTATCCCCTACATCATTCCCAAACTCTAAAGGGGCAACTCAGCTCTAGGCACAATGATGTGGTGGTGTAGTAGTAGTCACAAAGAAGTATCAAAATTGCCAATTGTGTAACTCATTTTAAGTGACTGTATATAAATAACGTTATTATATATTAAACTATCATTAAGAAGAAAATATTCCTATTTTTTTAAATCGTAACAAAAACAGTTTTGTCAACCATACTACCAACGCCTTACAGTCCTATTAGGACCGAGATTTATGGTTTAAAGTGGATTCCGAACCATTACAAACATCCTTGTCACCGCCTGGGCATGAACACCATGGCGCTGATAGCCAAAGCGTTAGTCTCTCGGCCCTCAGGCTTCAAGAACATAAATACCGAAAATATACATACACAGTAATAAACGTTTTCTGTATAACTATTGCAAATTAAAATTTTTAGGACCCATGAAAGTTTTCTTTTAGGGGGACTACTAGAACCTTATACCTAGAACCATATGCAGTTAGAACCTTATACGTTTTGCAGTGGCGTCAAACTATGTATTATGTTTTCAGTACTGAAATTATCGAAGCCTGATGGGCGAGTGACCAGTACTCAATGCAACTGGTTGAGTTCCGGCTGTGCTATGGATGTCTCTAATGGTTCGGAATCCATTCTGAATACAAACGTAGGTCTCTGTCTAATGTACTTTGGTATAATATTGTAAAGAAAACAAAAATAATAATTCGATTCCACTGATCATCAGAAAAGTCTGGCAAAAAAGTTATTATAAAAATATATTCCGTCAAATGTGTTAAAAAGAATTGCCCTAATTTTATCCCATAAGATTTAATAATAAATACTGGTACAATCTTTGAATATAGAATCTCTTCTATTCAAGTCTAACATGAAGAACAAAGCCCAACTATCTGCTCCCCAAGACTCTCCAATTCATGGCACCTGTCGATCCTCCAACGGCTACTTGCTACGGGCTCCATTCTTTTATCCCATAAGATTTCGATTAATTGATGCTTTTATCCCATAAGATTTCGATTAATATTTGTACCACCTTTGAATATAGAATCTCCACTATCCAGGTCTAACATGAAGAACAAAACCCAAGTATCTGCTCACCAGACCTCTCCAATTCACGGCACCTGTCTCTCAGCCGATGGGCTACTTGTTAGCCAAATATCCATCCAAGGATAACTGAAAAAAACTTGATTGAGGAGGCCGTAAACCTTTAACGATGCAACCGCGTCGATCCTTTTCAGCGTGGGTCGTTACAGCGACTGCCTGCGCCCTGGGATGGAAACGAGACCTGATGGGGGAAGCATAACCAGCTCGTCATTCCGGAAAATCGGGATATTTTCCTGTTTCCCCGGCTCTTAATAGGGTGTCGTTTCCTGCAGGGGCGAGATGACACTGGGAAGAGTGCGGATTACTGACGCTTCTTCCTCGTTTACCGGTGATTAGCGTGGCCTGTAGTAATACATGTGCATGAGGCGGGTCAATGGATGGATGTTTCCATTTTGGATTTTTAATGGTGGAATTAATCTTTAATCCTTTCAGAAGCAATTATGATTGCAGAAAAAAGATACGATTGCATCACAAAGATTATTTCCTTAACATGGGATAAATACATTTTTCAAGCTTATTGGAACAAGAAATAATTGTTCAGCTATATTTTGATGAACAGAAAGGGCACGAAGTCTTGCCTTGATTATATAAACTTATATAATCGTTTTTAAACTTTATATTTGTTTGATGGCCGAGCCTGGCTCTCGGTACCACAGTTTTCGGATTCACCTTCGGGCGTGCCATGGATGTTTGTAGTGGTTCAGAATCGATTTTAAGCCGTAGGTCCCGGTCTCATATGACTGTAAGAGCGTAACACAGAGCCGAGTCTCACCCACATTATTAAACAAATGTATATGGACAATTCATCTCTAGGCACAGTGATGTAGTGCGATGTAGGAGTAGTACTCATATAAGTCTGGCACCTATGGTTTAAAGTGGATTATGGAACATGTAATAAATGCTTTTCTGAAGTCAGAAGCTGCTTTTCTGAAGTTGGAAAAGAGCATTTTTTTCCTAGTTATATTTTGATGTACAGGAAGAGCACAAATCTTGATTATATCAACTTATTGTGAGAAAAATATTATAATTACAAATATGTATGTTGGGCTTGATGATTGAATGACTAGCACTCCGTGACACATGTTTCGGCTTCGAGTCCCAGTGGTCCCATGAACGTTTCAATTGGTTCGGGATCCAGGTCCCGGTCTTATGTAACTACTATTACTACACCAAACTAGATTAATGTGTCTAGAGATTAATTTCTCTTATACATTTTTGGAATGATGTGGGTGGGACCTCTGACTGGGCTCCGTGTCGCTCTTACATTCATACGAGATCGAAACCTCCGGTTAAAATTGGATTCCGAACCTTTACATACTTCCAAGGCTGCACCGGGTTCGAATCCATTCCCCCGTACGCTAGTCAATCGGCCATTCGAGAATATAAATATTTAATACTTATATATGTACATTGTTACAAATTATTTTTGTATAGCTATTAAAAATTAAACATTTTTAGAACAGAGGGCAGTTTCATTTTATGGAACTACTGGCTTTAAAACCTTATACGTTTTGTAGTAATAGCCATACTATACTTTGTTATAAATAATTATTATATGAAAAAACAAAAGTATTTAATTCTATTGCACAAATCATCAGAAAATACTGGCAAAAAACGTTATTATAAAAAATATCTTCAATCAAATGTGTTAAAATAAGTTACCATAAGGTATCGATTAATCCATTCGATTATCCCATAAGATTTCGATTAATCCCTTCGATTATCCCATAAGATTTCGATTGTCCCATAAGATTTGGATTAATCCATTCGATTATCCCATAAGATTTTGATTAATCCATGCTTTTATCCCTATAAGATTTCGATTAATACGTGTACCATCTTTGAATATAGAATCTCTACTATTGAAGTCTAACATGAAGAACAAAACCCAACTCTGCTCACCAAAGCTCTCCAATTCACGGCACCTGTCTCTCAGCCGATGGGCTACTTGTTAGCCAAATATCCATCCAAGGATAACTGAAAAAACTAAAATGGGGCGGCCGTAAACCTTTAACGATGCCAACGCGTCGATCCTTTTCAGCGTGGGTCGTTACAGCGACTACCTGCGCCCCGGGATGAAAATGAAACCTGATGGGGGAAGCATAACCACCTCGTATTTCCAGAAAATCGGGATATTTTCCTGTTTTCCTGGCTCTTAATAGGGCATCATTTTCTGCACGAGCGAGATGATCCTGGAAATGGCACGGATTTCTGATGCTTCTTCCTCGTTTGCTGATGATTAGTGTGGCCTGTAGTAATACATTTCCATGAGGAAGGTTAATGTATGGATGTCTGCATTTTGAATTTTTAATGGTGGAGTTAAAATGGTTCTTTCAGAAGCAATTAAGATTGTTTTGCAATAGTATCCTTTATTTTTTTTGCAAAATTAAATTTCTTATCAAATAAATACTGTTGTCAAGTATTATCAGGACAAAAACAAATTTCTAGTTATATTTTGTTGTACTGGAAGAGCACAAGGTCTTGCCTTCGTTATATACATTATTATTGTAATAAGAAATATTACTGTAATTAGAGATATGTTTGTGGGGTCTGATGGCTTAGTAACTAGCGCTTGGCGACATGGGGTTTGGATTCGAGTCCCTGTGGTGCAGCGGAAGTTTGTAATTGTTAGAATCCACTTTGAGCATTATTTTTTTCCGTGAAACAGATCCAAAACCTTTGTTATGCATGAGGCCACTTCAAACATTATCTGTATTTCTCTACCTCTGCAGGGAGTGGATTGATCGCCAAACGGTACTACAGGCTTCATGCTCAGAGGTCGCATGGGTGTTTGCTAGTGGTTCGAAATCCACTTTAAGTCGGAGGTTCCGGTCTCATATGACTGCAGAGCGTCACTGAGCCCAATCAGACTTCTCACCCACATCATTCCCAAACAGTAAAGGGGCAACTCAGCTCTAGGCACAGTGACACGGGGTAGTAGTAGTAATTAGCCTAAAGTCTGCACAAAATAACCGTAGAGCGACGAAACAAAAACAAACCAAACCTGTTCAGCTCCCTCTACCTGAGCTATCTGTGGTAGGCTGTATCTCTCTACCAGGAAATTCTCTGATCTCAATTATGGACATAATGTTTATTAAGACATGATATGTTGATTCATCAAAAATGCAAATTCTATTTAAATAATTATTTTTGATATCAGTGCTGTTCTGTTTAGAATATCAATTCTCGAACAACTATTTTGTTGCAGAATCTGAATAATTTGCATTTCATAAATTTTAAAAAAGAATTGCTTGCATTATTTGCCTTTCGCGTCATCAATAATCATCTCAAATACAAAAACAAGTAATATAAAAAACATTTTTTTAAAGTCAATTCCTGCTTTTTTTTTCACAATATTGCAGAAAATCCTTTATAAATAATATTCATTAATTTTTTAAAGTTTATCTGCAAATTAAATTTAAAAAAAAACTAAAATTATTTAGTTAAATTTAATTACTGAATTAATATTTGAAAAAAAAACTGCATTAACATCAAGTGTCATCCACTACAAGTTCAAAAAAAATGCATTTGAACTTTATTGGATGAATAACAAGTATTTTATGAACGATTGAAAATTTGAACAAAATACACTATGTGGAAGAAAGTGACGGGACACGATACTATAACGACATAAACCCATATTTATTAAAATTAATTGGAGGTAGGGCCTCCTTTGGCTGCGATCACAGCTGCAACCCTTCTGGGCATGCTTTCCACTAAATTAGCCATAGTGGCAAGAGGAATTCCTTCCAAATGTTTAACAGGAAGTTCCATAGTTCAGGCTTGCTTTTGGGGAGTGGAGTGCAGGCCCTCAACCGACGGTCCAATTCGTCCCAGAGATGTTCAATTGGGTTAAGATCAGGGCTCTGCGCCGGCCACTCCATGCGTTTAACGTTGTTGTTCACATACCAATCAAGAGTCCTCCTTGCAACATGGCGTGTTGCGTTGTCGTCTTGATACTAGCAATGATCCATACCGTACGTTGCCCACAAGGTAGGAAGGACATGATTGTCGAGAATATCACAGTATCTATCGGCATTCATCGCACCATCAACCTTCACCAGTGGGCCAGCCCCATACCAGGAGAAACAGGCCCATACCGTCAATCCTCCTCCACCAAACTTTACAGTTGGGACGACACACTCCGGCAAAAGGCGTTCTCCTGGTAAACGCCATACCCAAACACGTCCATCGGAACGGAAAAGGGTAAATCGTGACTCGTCACTCCAAAGGACGCGTTTCCAGTCATCCAGAGTCCAAGTACGGTGGTCTTTGGCAAATCAAAGGTGCGCTTTCTTGTTGGTTTTCGTAATCAAAGGCTAATGGGCCGCCGAACGTCCAGTGTAACCTAACTTATGGGCCTCGATACGAAGAGTCTTGGTCGAAACGGCCACACCTGTGGCTTGTCTAAACTCATTAGCGATGTTATTGATGGATGTTTGACGGTTACTTCGAATCTCCCTGCCGAGCACCCGCCGGTCCCTGCTGGTGAGAACTGTACGTCGTCCACTTCGGGGTTTGTTCTGACAGTGTCCCTCAGTCTTGTAGCGACACACAACACGTGCTACAGTTGATTTTGAGCAGTTACGGAGACGGGATATCTCCCTAATTGACACCTCGGCAAGATGCAATCCAACCAACACACCTTTCTCGAACTCAGACAACTCTTCCCGTGACGGCATCTTGACTAAAAACAACTCTAGTCAACTCCACAGAGTATTTATAGGATATGGCTGACACGTGACACCTATTATTGCGCATCTGTCAGGTGTATTGTCGACTTTTCTACCTTCCGAGGGGTGTCCTGTCATTTTCTTCCAGATAGTGTATATATATATATAGGGAGAATGTGAGCTAATAGAAGGAATTAAATGAATATGAATGCTGAACGAGTTCAACAGTTGTTTCGATCACACTAGATCTGCTGTAGTCCAGAAGAACAAAAACATTCTATGTTTCTCGAAACTTTTCGTACCATCGCTTTGTTGCATTCGCATCAGGAGGATTGCTTCCATAACGACGACGAAACTCACTTTGAATACAAATGGCAGATTTCATATCATGAAAAAAAAGGACACATTCTGCTTTTTCCATTTTCAATAAAAATAATATTTTTCTTAAAAATTTATCCCTCACTGACTTTTGTTGTGTAAGGCTTACCACCTGTTGCACACATACAAAAAGAACCTGTTAATTTTAACATATCTATCCATTGATATCGAAAGTACATTATAATATCCAACGGCTATTTTGTAATAAGATTTTATATTCAGGGTAATTATCTGTATTCACGCTGTATAACTAAAATGCCTTTAATTAATATTTAACAGGCACAATTTTTAATTAAAATCATATAATTTTGGTAGGATGATGGCCACTTGTCCCGGTCTCTGGCCCTTATAACAACAGGCTTCATGTTCCAATCCTGGCGGTGGCATGGATGTTTGTTAGTGGTTCTGAAACCAAGTTAAATTGTAGGTCCCTGTCTTATTAGCGCAAAATGTGCAAATAAATTACCGTGACACACCGTGACACACCGTTTTAGTGTGACACACCAAACTTATATTTTCGGGACCTGTTGGCCGAGTTACTAGTACTCTGACGCTTGATGTCACAGGTAACAGGTTCTAATCCAGGTGGTTCCCTGAATATATGTAATTGTTTGGAATCCACTTTAAAACCCCATGTCCCGGTGTAATCTGAATGTAGAGCGTTGGCGGTCGTGCTGACAACCCTACCCCTTAAAAAGCAAATATCTCCTGGAGGCTGTTGATGATGATGGTCTCCTTTCAGACATCATTTGGAAATGTGTTAAAAAGTATGGACATATTTCCAAAAACAATATTTAATGGCATATTTACAATAAACAAAGATTTGTTTATTGAAATATTCTTTATAAATTTCAACATGATCATCATAGATTGCTATACAGACATAGAGCCAATCATCAATCGTCGTCACAACAGCAGCAATAATTTGCTCTCATAAATGTGATTAATGTCGTGTTTCTCACTGTTAACACTGTTCTTAAGATAGACCCAGAAGCAAAAGTGTCAAATCAGTTCTTTTTGGCCTATCAATTTATCTGTTGTGAAATTTAAATATGTAGCATGCCGTTCATGGAGTATGGAATTAATTGTAATATGGAGGTAAGCCACACATAAAAATCTTCATAAATAAAATGGCAACTATTCATAATAATATGGCTACCTAAAAATAGATGAATAAATAAAATGGGAACTTATAAATGCGTCAAGTTTTTTGGGCAGATTTATACAAACATGTTGAAGTAGGGAAGTATAAAGAACTTTGCAAAGATAATATTTCTTTAATGTTTTAAAAATTCGGACCATTTAGGAAACATTTAATCCTTTTTTTTTAAATCACAAGAAATATCCTATGCATGTACACCATATATAAATACCATATTCTATCTACATATAGATGCTGACTTAAATTTATATGAATTTTTATTGATAAAAACATTCAAAATACGAAACAGAAGCAAAATCCTACCGTGTTAGAGGAGAAAAGGAGAATGCAAGGAGAAGGAGAATGAAAGGAGAATACAAAAAAAAAAAAATTCCGTGTTTTTCGCCATTAACGATGTTCTTTAGATACCCCTAAGAAGTAAAAGTGTCAAATCAGGTCTTTTGGCCTTACCAATCTATCTACTGAGGAATTAAGAATTTTATCATGCTGTACATGGAGCATGGAACTAATCGTAATATAAATGCAAGCCACCAATAAAAATCATAATAAATACAATGGCAACTTATAATAATATAGTTACTTATATATAACAGGTGGACTGAAAAGTTCATAGGCTGACACATAGATGGCGCTACTAGTATTAAATCCATAAGATTTTTAGTTAGCCCACACCTTCAAAAGACACGTGTATAAATTTGACAGCTGTTGCACTATTAGTATGTGAATTATAGCATTTTTAGTGTCCATCACGTGCAGTCCACTCGGCTGACTGTCGATTGGACTCCGGTGTGAAATGATGGAGCCATGTTTCATCCATTATCACGTATCTTCTCAAAAATTCGGGTTTATTACGATTGAACAGCTCCAAACACTGCTTAGAATCATCAATTCGTTGTTGTTTTGGGGCGATTGTGAGCTCTGCGCGGCACCCACTTTGAACAGAGCTTTTGCATATCCAAATATTCATTCATGATACGTCCAACACGTTCCTCTGATATCTTTAGGGTCTCCGCTATCTCAATCAACTTCAATTTACGGCTATCGGAAATTATTTTGTGGACTTTTTTGATGTTTTCGGCCTCTTTGGGGCGTCCACTGCGTGCATCGTCCTCTGTGCTCATTTCGCCTCGTTTAAAGTTAGCAAACCACTTCTCTACGGTTGATTTTTATGGAATAATGTTTTCCTGGAATAATGTTAGCCCGAATAATGTTTATCAAGCCAAACCTTGGCTTCAATAGTATTTGTTTTCTCCAAAAAGCAATGCTTTATTAACACACGAAATTCCCCTTTATCCAAAAGTTGCATCACTAAAAATGCTATAACTCACATACTAATAGTGCAACAGCTGTCAAATTTGTACACGTCTTTTTTGAAGGTTAGGGCTAATTAAAAATTATATGGATTTAATACTAGTAGCGCCATCTATGTGTCAGTCTACGAACCTTTCAGCCCACTTGCATAAATTTGGTTGAGCAGATGTATACAAACATGTTAGAGGAGGCATGTTTAAAGAACCTTGCAAAGATAATTTTTGTTCACTTTTCTAATAATTAGGACTTATTAAAAAACATTTATTTTTGTTCTGTTAATCACAAGAATTATTCTATGCATGCTAAGATAGTTCTTAACATATTACCTCAGAAGAAAAAGTGTCAAATGTCGTTTTGGCCCTACCAATCTATCTGTTGAGGAATTGAGATGTAGCTTGTCGTACATGGAGTATGGAACTAATCATAGTATGGAGGCAAGCCACCCGTAAAAATCTTAATAAATAAAATGGCAACTTATAAATTTAATATTCCAACTTAAGAACGCATGAATAAATAAAATGGCAACTTATAATAATAAGTATGCCAAGTTAAGAACACATGAATAAATAAAATGGCAACTTATAATAATAAGTATGCCAAGTTAAGAACACATGAATAAATAAAATGGCAATTTTTAAATACATGAATTTTATTGAGCACGTTAACACAAACATGTTAGAGGAGGAAAGTATGAAGAATTTTGCAAAGATAATTTTTGTTTGCTGTTCTAAAAAAAATACTAGATAGGAAACATTTATTCTTTTTTTGGTCACCAAAATAAATATTATATACATGCATCCCAAATATGAATACCATATTTTATTCATGTAATCCACGTAACATATGTTAACTTAAAATTACAGGAATTTTTATTGATTAAAACATTCAAAACACGAAGCGGAAAGGTAATCCTACCGTGTTAGAAAAGAAACGTAGAATGCACTAAAAATTCAAAAACTGCCCGGTATAATTTGTTAAACTGACAAAAAGATTTACCAGGAAGCTTTGTAAAGATGAATTTTGTTTACTGTTCTCAAAGACCACTCACAGTAGTACAGTCAAAAGAAAGAATAAAGAACCATGTAATGAATATTTAACGACACAGAACACAGTAAACTATCTTTCAAAACAAAGTTACTCTTTTTTTACCATTTAAGTAAAAAAAAAACACTTTTTTACATTACTCTTTTCAAAAACGTTATGTATTATTGGCTTATAAAAATAATGTTAGTTAAGTATAAATAATATTATTAAAATATATGAAAAAATAGATGCTTACTTATGATATAAAGAATATTAATTATATATTTTTTAATTCCTAAAAATAGACTTCTGAAGCTAACAGATATGTTTAAAAAAAAACGGTACAGCATTTAAGCGTGTAAATTATCCTAAATTAAGAGATAAGTAATTTTATCATTATTTAGAGATAAATAACAGGTGGGCTGAAAGGTCTGTAGGCTTAAACATAGATGGCACTATTAGTATTAAATCCATATGATGTTTAGTTAGCCCTAACCTTCAAAAGACACGTGTATAAATTTGACAGCTGTTGCACTATAAGTATGTGACTTATAGCATTTTTAGTGAAGCAACTTTTGTTAGTTTGAAAAAATTGGATAAAAAGGAATTTCGTGTGTTCATAAAGCATTGCTTTTTGGCGAAAAAAAATACTATTGAAGCCAAGGCTTGGCTTGATAAACATTATTCGGACTTTTCATCAGGAAAATCAACCGTAGAGAAGTGGTTTGCTAAATTTAAACGAGGTGAAATGAGCACCGAGGACGATGCACGCAGTGGATGCCCCAAAGGAGCTGTTACTGACAAAAACATCAAAAAAGTTCACAAAATAATTTCTGATAACCGTAAAGCGAAGTTGATCGAGATAGCTGAGACCCTAAAGATATCAAAGGAACGTGTTGGACATATCGTGAATGAATATTTGGATATGCGAAAGCTCTGTTCCAAGTAGGTGCCCCGCGAGCTCACATGACTGCAAGTGATGAACACTAAAAATGCTATAACTTCACTAAAAATGCTATAACTCACCTACTAATAGTGCAACATCTGTCAAATTTATACACGTCTTTTGAAGGTTAGGGCTAACTAAAAATTATATGGATTTAATACTAATAGCGCCATCTATGTATCAACCTACGAAATTTTCAGTGTACCTGTTATATTGTTTTTTTACTCATTATACTGCTTATAAAAATATTGATGAGCGTCTTTTTTCTTGTCTTCACATCTACTAGGTAGAAAGGTGAGTATGAAAAATTGGTGCGCCTCATTTATACTATAAACAACCCCCGATTAGTATAGAGAGGTGGACAGTGCATTTGCTAGAACTGGCACCTGGAAGGGGTTTAGGAGAAATTAGCCCGCATTTGGGCGTCATATGATAGAAAACCCAGAAAACTCTAAATATTACTGCGGAATTTTTTGCACACATTGTAATAATAGTCATTCCCCGTTCCTGACAGCAGTTACAACAAAAACGCAGCCAGCGGATATGAATCTCAGTCCTGTTCTTGCTCGTTTATTGTTTACATGCTGTTATCTGTTCATATATATACATATAAACAGATAATAGCATATAATATATATATATTGCTGGTAGTTCATAGACATGACATTTGATACTACTTTTCTTTTGGATGTTGCGTTGCATTAAAAAGGACTTTGAAGAGAAATTGTTCTGCATTTGCCTGTCGTATGGCATGTCCTACGTCAAAACCTGAAATTAGTAAACATCATTACTGTAAAATGACATATCAATACCATATAATTAAAATTGTCATTCATTTATTTTGCGTGAACAGGGCTTAAATTCTTTTTTTCTTTTTTTAAATGCATAACAACAGATAATACTTTCAGGATTTAATTCATATGTAAGATTATTGCAAGATTATATTCATTTCTGGGATATACGTCATTCCTTAAATGGCAAATTTAAATAAATCACCCATACTGTTTATATCGAAACCATCAAACGAATTTTATATTGGGTGTCTGCCTAATTTTTTAATATAATGCAGTCATTCTTTATTAATAATCAATCTTCAAATCATTTTATTTTATTTTATCCTACTACGTATGTAACCCACAAGTTTTATACTCTCTTAGATGTCTACTGTCATTAAATATTTAAGAATTTTGCTCGGCCCCATGCTGTCATTATTTCATTTTTTTCTTATTATTATTCATTGACGCAACAACCCCATTGTGGGTCAAGGTCATCTACCTACTCTACTATTTCGAGACAGAATATTTTTTCACGGGTTATGGTTGTTAGACCGGGACGTAAGGTTTGAAGTGGATTTCGAAACATTAACAAACATCCATGGCACCGCCAGGACTCGATCCAGAAACCTGTGGCACCGATCGACAGACACTCAGCCATCAGGCCCCGTGTTATAGTTTCGTCATCATCATCATTGGAGCAACAGCTCCATTGCGGGCCCTGGCCGTCTGCTTGCTGGCAGATTCCGTGTCAGATGTTTTTTGTTTACGGGGCACAATTATTAGCCCTACACCCAACACTCTACAGTTATATTAAACCACGACGTAAGTGACATATAATACAAAAAACTAAATGAAAAATTTTTAATAATTGTATAATGCCGAACTCTAAACCTGAGGTACCTAGCACCACAGGGCTAGTCCCTCGGATATCTGCACCCCTATTGTCAATTTAATGAAGTTATAATAATAATAATAATAAATGATTTGTTTTCTTCCTTGTTAAATGTTATTATTAATTTTGTTGTTAATAAATATTATACAGTTTAAATTATAATAAAATTAAACATGCAATTATTAATATTTATTCTAATTTTGCTCGTCCAATGACAATTTGTTACTTGACATCTAAACAAATTATCTTGTCAATTTAACAAAGTTAAAATAATAATAATAATAAATCCAAAAATTTTTTGCATTGATTTCTTACTTCCTTATTAAATGTTATTATTCATATTGTTATTAATAATTAATATATTTTATATTATAATAAAATTAAGTACCCAAATATTAAGTTTTATTCTTATTTCGTTCTTCCAATGATTGCTATTTATTAATTGGTATTTAAATATTTTTTTTCTTAAACGTTTAAAATGTTCTTCGAAAATATCAATAAACAATAACATAGTAATAAAAGAAAATCATACGATAAATCAAAGAAGACAATTTTAGAAACTGATTTTTCAAAACCTTAATGGATTTATTTTTGATAATAAAATTTAAATGAATAGAAACAAAAAAATGTTTATCTTAAAACTATATTAAATTTCTTCAAATGTTATAAAGGACAGGTATGGAAATATTTATTAGAGCAAGATATGTAAAAGAATAACATAATTTTTTCTTTTCCAACTAATAAATTGAATTATTTCTAATGTAAATACTAATCAGGTTAATATTTTTGGATTAAAATGTTAAAAATAAAACTTTTCCACATCTTTTTCCACAGAATAATATATTTCATTTACTAAAGAAAATAGATTAATGTTAGAACATCTGCAAATGAACAAGATAAATAAAAGAATTTAAACTGTTGTCTAAAAAAATGTGTATTTATTTAATATAATTGGAATTATTTTTTGTTTCAATAAGGAAAAACGGTAAAAGCAATCCAATTTAAATTCAGATTTCAATCTATAATCATCCAGAAATGAAATATTACTTTTGAATTTGTAAATTAAAAATAATATTTACGTTTTTGTGAATCAAATGGCCATTTATGATAGTAAAATTTATGATAATTGCCTTTATTAAATTTATTAGAAGAAATTATCTTTGCAATATTTATTCTTTACAATAATTATTTTTGCAATATTTATGCATTATAATACTTTTAGTCAATTATTGTAAACAATTATCATATAACTCATTATTATATTATCATTTACTGCAAAAATCATTTAACTCATTATTATATCATTTATTGTATATAATTATCATTTAACTCATTATTTCATCATTTATTCTAAATAATTATCAATTAACTCATTATTATTTCATCATTTATTTTGAATAATTATCATATCACTCATTATTATTTCATCCATTTATTGTAAATAGTTATCATTTTATTCATTATTATTCCATCATTTATAATAATTATCATTTAACTCATTATTATTTGTTCATTTATTGTGAATAATATCATTATAATAATATCGTCAAGAATTTAAAAATTTAATAAGATATTGATTTGATTATTTAATGTTAATCAAGATTTAATATTCATTATTAAAATGATTTCATTAATTTCATCAAGATTTTCGTAAATCAAAATTTATCGTATCACAGTGGCCTGTTATGGAAGTAACATATTCTGATGATTATATTTATTAAATTTATTAGAAGAAATATTTTCATAAACTTTTTGCAATATTTAAGCATTATATTTCTTTTAGTCGATTTTTAAAAATAATTATTATTTAACTCGCATTATATTTCTTTTAGTCGATTTTTAAAAATAATTATTATTTAACTCATTATTATTTCATCATTTAATGTAAATAATTAACATTTTAATCATTATTATTTCATCATTTATTGTAAATTATCATTTAACTCATTATTAGTTCCCTATTTACTGTAAATAATTATTTTATTCATTATTTCAACATTTATTGTAAATAATAATAATTTAACTCATTATTAGCTCATTATGTACTGTAAATAATTATTATTTTACTCACTATTAGTTCATCATTTATGGTAAATAACTATCATTTAACTCATTATTAGCTCATTATGTACTGTAAATAATTATTATTTTACTCACTATTAGTTCATCATTTATGGTAAATAATTATCATTTAACTCATTATTATTATTATATTATTTGTTGTGAATAATCATCTTTTAACCCCTTATTTCGTTATTTATTGTAAATAATTATCATTTTATAATTTCATCATTTATTGTAAACAATTATCATTTAACTCATTATTATTTCAAAATCAAATAAATGAATGAATGTAAACTTGTTGAAAAACAGCATTATGGATTTAGGTTGCCTAGTGGTAAAAATTTTAAAAAAAAATAAGAAAAATTTTTTTATGTGGAATCATAAGTTTATAGATACATTCAAAAAAGTTCATTGTATAAATAATCAAGCTGTTTGAATAGGTATAGGTTGACTCCCATAAGTGGTAATGAAGGCGTACCACTAAAATCCGTCCTTTAGCCCATGTCCTCACTTTTCAACCTACTGAGCTGTTTACCTCCATGACTGCAAGTCGTTGCGTTCAGTAACAATAAAACCAGACATCAATTTTGACAAAATGCTTATGCAAATTGTCTCGTATAGATAATCCAGCTGTATTGAAATGGATTCACTAGTGTCATTCATTGAAATTATTGCTTTCAGAAGTGCGAAGACACGAGTAAGAATATGAAACGTCTTGCAATGATAGTTATGCTACCTGGTGGGAGATTTCCTGTTTTTCTGCTATACGACAAGAAAATGGGGAGCGTTTACCACTAGAAGTCCTATGTCCTATCCTATATTTACTATAAATCTTATGTAAAAGTCTTATGTCCACTAAAAGTTTTATGTTAAGGCCATGACAACTTATCATCACTGATGTGTGGGCTATTCGTGGTAGGCATACGTGGAACATGAGATCCACCGATAATGAAAATCAACAAGCCATCATCTACAGCAATTGCAAAGAACCATTCCATGCTTAAGAGTAGATCGCAGTTTTTAGCATTGGGACAGGAGGTCCAATTTTGAAGAAACACTATAAAAATCTAGAATATTTGCAAATATTTCTTTCATGCCTCATTCCCTGCGTACATAAATGGAGCATGAGTTTTATCAATTTTGAAAAACAACAAACGAAACCTACAGGAATTGCAAAAAATCTTTCATTCTTAAGTATACATTAGTGGATGAGTTCGCAGCATACACAAGGCCCAAAAATGTTGAAAAGCCATACGATAATCTCCAGGAATTTCAAAGAATTCCTTGATACTTAAGGAAAGTTCGCCACATACATAAATGAAAGAAAACTATTAATTTTTGGACAAAAAAACAAACAAAAAAAAAGGCCTACAGGAATTACAAAAGAATTCTTTCATGTCTATGTGGAGTTAGCAGATACATTAGAGAAATATGCGATTTACCAATGTTGAAAAACATTCAAGGAATTTCTTCAAATGATTATTTTATGCATAAGTCTAGTTCATGGCTTATATAATAAGAACATAGGGGCTATCAATTTTGAAAAACAACAAACAAAAATTACTGGAATTTTAAGGAATTTTTTCATGCCTAAGTAGAACTCGCAGTATACTTAGTGGATGAGCATACAGTATTAGTGGATGAGCTCGCAATATACATGAGGTCCAACAATTCTGAAAAGCAACTAAAAAAAATCTGCAGGTATTTCAATTCCTTCAAGTTTAAGTGAAGTTTACGGCATATATAAATGGGAGAGCACTACTAATTTTGAAAACCAAAAGTACAGGAAAAGCAAATAATTATTTTATGCTAAAGTGAAGCTTGCAGATAAATTAGGGGAACATGTAGTCCACCAATGTTGAAAAAAAACTTCAGGAATTTCTTCAGAGGTTTCTTTCATGCTTAAGGAAAGTTCACGGCCTATATAAATTAAATCTAATGTTCACCAATGTTGAAGACTACAAACAAAAACCTACAGGAATTGCATAGAATTCTTTATTGCCGAATTAGAGATTTTTTGCAGAAATTTTTTGGATAGAGAGTTTTTAGCTATTCTTGGTAGGCATACGTTAAACATGAGATCCATCGATATTGAGGTCCACCACCGAGATTGAGGTCCACCACTGAGATTGAAGTCCACCACCGAGGTCCATCAATTTTCAAAAGCAGCAACAACGAAAACAAAATCTCTAGGAAATGCAAAATATTCCTTCGGTATAAGAAATAATAAGGTTTCATACTGGCTGTGGAATAATGTTTTATGATACTGCATTCCGTTTAGTACTGTATTTATTATAAAGTTAGTAAGAGGTCATAAATCACTAGTTCAGTATTACGTGTCGCGAATTAAACAGTATTATATTCTATATTACGAATATTTTCTTATTTATGTGATGTAAGAAATCTTTTATAAAAGATATCTCGAATTTCTGTCTTTGATAGGTTTTTTTTTTCAGATATCCTATTTTTGAACACTTGATCTTAATTATATGATAATTTTTCAAAATACATTACGTTAAATGATTAGCAATTAATTTCATATGTAATATGCTAATACCTACAGCTATTGTAATGATATAATTAACTAAATATGACATGAATATTGTTTTAGTGAATGAAACATAACGCATTTTCTAAGTATTCCTTTTTAAAATATACATTTTCCAGTTTTTTATGCATTCCATCTTGTTTGATAGGCGATATATATATATATATATATTTTCTAATGCAGCTGGAAAATACGTAGACATCTTGGATGCCTTAAGGCAAGCGCTGCACAGACGTTACTCACTTTGCATTACCCAAGGGGCGCATGTAACTTGAAGATAAGCCACGGACGCGGAGTAACAATGCCCCGTAACGCTCTACAATCCAATTAGACCGGGAACTACGGTTTAAAGTGGATTCCGAACCCCTACAAACAGCCATGGACCGCCGGGACTCGAACCCGAAACCTGTGGTACCGAGCGCCAGAGCGCTAGCCGCTCGGCCATTCAGGCCCGGTGATAGATATATTAAGGTATCAATAATAACTTTTGCATATCAACATGATACTGTAGTATTTTTTTTTCTCACGAGAAGAATATTGGCATTTCATTCTCTGGTGACAGGAACGTTGTTATTTGACAAGTACTTAATAACAACCTATGAAACAAATTTGACAGCAGACGATCTTTATTGTGCGTCTATGGGTAATATTACAAGCAATTAGCATTTTATACTAATGAGAACAATCTGCCACTCAAATAGGATAACAGATATTCGGTACCATGTATAATGAGACTCGGGAAATTAGCGAATGTCTGTTCGATTTTTACAGGTCGAAATAATTACAGATGGAATATGAACTGTAACGTGATTTTTTTCCATCGTGATGGGTGATAGACCATCACCTGAGAAATATCTAGCTTACCCTCCTCTTTACGGATTATCTTAAAAGTAGGTTTTTGGGGAAGAAGAGAGAAATCTGGAACGAGTCAAATAGTTTTTTTCTTTCTTTTCTATGAAGTGACTGAATAGGCCGGAGTTTCCTCTATTTATCAAAGTGAACCCCTTGTGGTTTCTTGTATTCCGCCATGTGATAATTAAGGTCTGCCGCAGACAGAGTATTGAGATTCGACTTAGACTGGAAAACTGGAAAACTCCGACTTTGGATTGAACTGTACTTGTGATACAATTTATATTTTTAAATGTTTATTTCTTTGTATATAATCCAGAATTCGCTATTTATATAAATATACATATAGTAGTAGTACACAAAAATTAAAGTGTTCCCATGAACCTGAAAGTGTTCCTCTTGTTGAAGCCGTTATAGGTCTAATATAGGCCGAGACGTTACAATACATTTAATAGTATATTTCTTATTATACAGTAGAGATTGATGACGAATAATTTTTAAAAAAGAAAATTTATTTCAAGACAGCTATTCTATAGCTTAATTGGGCTGTGTTTTTGTAAATGATAATTTAAAAAAAAATTATCTTTTAAGAGAAGAGTCACAGCGCCTGATCAATAGCTTTGTTCAAATCTTAACACCGAATATGTCGGCAAGGAAGTACATAAAATCTGTGAGCCATAATATCCTCCTTTTGACTGGAGGAGTAAGTGAGGGCTATAATCATCCGGAAGGTAACTTTAAATTTAAAAGTCATCATGTCCGTTTAAAATTCCAGTAGAACAATAGACCATGGTGTAGCAGCCACCTCTTATAGTGCAATCTAGGATAACTACTGAACATCTGTCTTCTAGCGCCGCATGAAATGTAGCTTGGCTAAAGGTCAATATTCTTGGCAAAATTTTAATTTTTAAAATTCCGCTGTCAAAAGGAGGCGTTGTGTAGCAGACCACTCTCAAGGTGCTCCTCTGGATAATGTTTTTCTAATTATTTTTTTTTATCCTATGCCCATCTCCGACCTCTCGGTCATTAGTCGAAAAGCAGCCCGATACAGAAAAGAACAACACAAGCAGTCACTGGCAACTGGCGTACCATTTACGGAGTACCAACAGGGGGAAATACCCCTTAAACCTCCTCATCTTAATTCATAAATATGCTTGGAATTCTAATGGCTGCTTTAATGTTAGTATAAAAATAAAAAATAATAGTTTCTAAAAATTCAAATTAAAGTGGTACCCAAAAAAGTTTTAAGAAATACTAATAATATAAAAGTAAAATACAAAATAAAAGAAGTTAAAAGTTAAGTTTTAAAATCGGTACAATTAGGGACCAGTTGTCGATACCATACTACTATTGAAAACGTAAACATAAAAGTATACAGGACGATGAAAGGGTTATGCTGAACGGTGAGAGCCAATGGAATGATCTGAAAAGCAAATGTAAATAATATCTCCTCCCCCCAAAAAAAAGGCTGATCTCAGAACTATTTTTATTATTTTTATAGTTTTTTTAAAACATTTTTTTTTTTATAATTTTATTTTTATTTTTTTATATATTTTTTATTTCTAATCCTTTTGTTTTCCTTACAACAAAAAAGGGGTAAAAAAGCGTACAATAAAAACCTAACTTAATTACTAGTCGGAAAGTGATGAACAATTTAGAGGACAACGTAGCCAAAAATTTGCGAAAAGAAGCTGAGTAAGCAATCACTAAAGGCATGGACAGTAACAAACAAAGGGGCATAGTTAAGAACAGTAGGGCACATGATGATCTCTGCAGTCATGGGCACGCCATAGTCGCAAAGGGGACATATATCACTAGCACCCAGTCGTATTCTAAACAGGTGACTCTGTAAGTAGTCATGGCCCGTGACAAGTCTAAAGCCAGCCGCTGTAGGAAAGGAACCGGAAATTCTTGTTGACTTATTCAATAAAGAATTGCACTTTTCCTCAGATGCTTTCACTCTATAGGGGTTGAAACGATTTCATTTAATAGAGAAAGATACATATTACCTTATATGACAGTCATATATAAAATTATGCTTAAGCATAATCTTGCATCACTATCAGAGAAGCAAGTGACTCTGTAAGCAGTCATGGCCCGTGACGAATCTAAAGCAGGCCACGCCAACTGCTCTTGACAAGAAACTGATAGTACTTGTTGACTTATTCATCAGGGAATTCTACTTTTCTTTGGATAACGTTGAATCTGCTACATCTTCTTTTTGGTGACTCATGTCATGAAAAGTACAGTGATTAAAGTCAGTGCCTTGCAGAAATCCATTCTTTGAAGAAAACGAAAACATTGAATTTTTTTGTAAAACTGCATTAAGTGCATTTATTTCTTAGTATCAACGAGTTAGCTGCAACACAATTCAAGCAATTGGTCATCTTTGGAGATATTTCTACGCATTTTAAATATTATTTAGAAGAAGTTCGTATTAGAATACGTTCTCCGCCGATAATGAACACGCACTGTAGGAATGAAGACGTCTGTCGTTATGAAGATGCCCGCCTCCACGGATTCATTCATTCTACTTAACCTAAATTTAATCCGCGAGAAAACAACGCAGAATTGAGCGTCACGGCTTATTTAAGCGACCATATTTCGAGAAGAATGCGTAAGCTGCGTCCATTTATCAAATAAACGGCTGACTTTTGTGAGAAGGCGGCCTTCACCCTGGAGCCTTCACGCGAAACAGAAACGGGAGCCTCTCCCGTGTGCTTAAATGGGTTTGAGTCTTCATTTGGAAATTCAATGATTATAAAAATTGCATTATTTTGATTAGAACCATTGGATTATTGTGTCAAATATATATTTCATAGTTTTGATTAGAATCGTATTTAATGCTTTTGATATGAATTTTTGAAGTTTAATACTAATATCATTTTTGTTTGTAATAATGTTCGAAATTCTAGAAGTGAAATTTGGGCAATATATTTAACCGAAATCTTCCTTGTAAATTTTTCTGATATAAGGGAAATATTTGTAAGTCCAAATGGTCATTGGACAGTGGAAAAAATGTGCAAGTTGCAAATTTCTCAGACCAATCCATATGAGTGTTTATAATTAAAAGCTCTGAATTTGCAACATATTATATATTACATATAGTCTACCATTATTTCATACTACATAATGTCAACAATTATAGTATGCGACATATAGTCGACCATTATTTGAAGCAACATATAATCTACTACATCTTTGCTATGTTGCATACAAATATAATCAACTTTTATTTTATGCAACATATAGGCAGTCATTATTATATGCAACAAACATATATAGTATATGCATTATATAGTCGACCATTAATATATGCGACATATAGTCAAACATTATTTTATGCAACATATAGTCGACCATTAGTGCATGCAACATATAGTCAAACATTATTTTATATAAAATATAGACAAGTATTATTGTTTGCACCAATAGTCACCAATTATTGTATTGGAGACTCATGACAGGAAAAGTATCATGATGAAAAATCAAAGTAACATACAAAATCCCCTTTATATAGAAGAAAAAACCACTGAATTTATTTTGCAAAACTACATTGGTGAACTTATTCTGCAGTATCAACGAGTTAGTTGCAACTCAATTCAAGCACTTGGTCACATTTTGGAGACATTTCTACGTATTTTAAATATTATCTAGAAGAAGTTAGTTTAAAAATACGTTCTCCACCCATAATGAACACGTAGTGCTGAACTTCTTCGTTATGAAGACGTCCGGCTCCACGGATTAATTCATTCTACTTAACCTAAATTTAATCCGCGAGAAAACAACGCAGAAGTGAGCGTCACGGCTTATTTAAGCGACGATATTTCGAGAAGAATGCGTAAGCTGTATCCATTTATCAAATTAACGGCTGACTTTTGTGAGAAGGCGGCCTTCACCCTGGAGACTTCACGCGAAACAGAAACGGGAGCCTCTCCGTGTGCTTAAATGGCTATGGGTCTTCATTTAAGTCACGGTTGGATTCTCTGTTGGACAATAAGTGCAGAGGACGGTGGTAATAAACATTTTCCTGAGGAGAGACCGGAAATTCAAAGATTATAAAAATCGCATTATTTAGATTAGGACCATCGTATTATTTTGCCAAATATATTGAATTGTTCTGATTAGAACCATATTCAATGTTTTTATATGAATTCCCTTATTTTAATACGAATGAAGTTTTAGTTTGTACGTAATAAAATTTATAATTCGATCAATGTAGCCTAACAAAAATATTTCTTTTAAATTTTTATTAGGTTTTTAAAAGTCGAAATGTAATGTAAGTCGAGATGTAGTATGAGTCGAAATCTATTGTATCATTGAACAGTGAAAAATGGGGGGAAGATGAAAATTTCCCAGACGATTCCATATGAGAGTTCGTTTAGATATAAAATTGCTGAATTTGCACGCATAATTTATTACATATAGTCACTGATTATTTCATGCCACATATTGTCAATCATTATTGTGTGCAACATCACCAATACAACAATACATATAGTTAACTATTATTATACATAAAATATAGGCAAACACTATTGTATGTAACATGTAGTCAGACATTATTGTATGCAACAAATAGTCACCCATTATTGTATTGGAGACTCATGACATGAAAAGTGCAAAAGTCCCAATGAATTTATTTTGCAAAATTGCATTTGTGAACTTATTCTGAAGTATCAACGAGTTAGTTGCAACACAGTTCCAGGATTTGGGCATCTTTGGAGACATTTCTACGTAATTTAAACATTATCTAGAATACTTTCTCCACCGATAGTGAACACGTACTGAGGAAATTTCTTCGTTATGAAGACGTCTGCCTCTACGGATTCATTAATTGTACTTAACTTAAATTTAATCCGCGAGAAAACAACGCCGAAGTAAGCGTCACGGCTTATTTAAGAAGGCGATATTCCGAGAGGAATGCATAAGATGCGTCCATTTATCAAATTAACGGCTGACTTTTGTAAGAAGGCGGCCTTCTTCCTGGAGCCTTCACTCGAAACAGAAACGGAATCTTCTCCCGTGTGCTTAATTGGGTTTGGATCTTCATTTAAGTCACGGTTGGATTCTCCGTTGGACAGAAAGTGCAGAGGACGATGGTAATCAAGTTCGTCCTGAGAAGGGACCGGAAATTCAATGATTATAAAAATCGCGTTTGTTTGATTAGTACCATTGTATTATTTTGCCAAATATATTTCATTGTTTTGATTATAATTTTTTTAATGTTTTTTATATGAATTTTCATATTTTATTACTAATAAATTTTTAATTTGTATGTAATAATATTAGAAATTCGTAAAGGGAAGCCTAACCCATATCTTCCTTGTAAATTTTTGTGATGGGCGTGCCATGTCTGTAAGTCGAAATGTAGTGTATAAATGAACAGTGAAAAATGGATGATAGGTGCAAATTTCCCAAACAATTCTTTTGAGTGTTCAATTAGAATTAAAAACGCTGAATGTGCAACATTTAAATTATTACATATAGTTAACGATTATTTCCTGCAACTTATTTTCAACCATTACTGTATGCAACATTTGATCGACCATTATCGTACGCAACATTTGGTCGAGCATTATTTTAAGCAATATTAAATCTACCAAATATTTGTTATGTTGCATACAATTGTAGTAAATTCTATTGTATGGAACATATAGTCAACTATTATTATACATGTAATATAGGCAAACACTATTGTATGCAACATATAGTCGATCATTATTTTAAACACCTTATAATCATCTCTTACATCTTTTCTATGTTGCACACAAATATAGAACAAATTTAATTGTATGCTACAAACAAGTATTATTATACATAAAATATAGGTAAACATTATTATATGTCATATACAGTTAGTCATTATTGTAAGCAACTTATAGTCGACCGTTTGTGTATTCAACATACAATCAACCATTATTCTATGCAATATATAGTCGACTATTGTTGTATGCAACAAATAGTCAACCATTATTGTATGGGTGACTCCTGATATGAAAAGTATCCTGATTAAAGATCAAAGTACCATACAACAATCCTTTTATGTAGAAGAAAACACTGAATTTATTTTGCAAAATTTGCATTTGTGAGCTTTCTCTGCACTATCAACAAGTTAGTTGCGACACAATTCAAGCATTTGGGCATCTTTGGAGACATTTATACGTATATTAAATACTACGTAGAAGAAATTCATAACAAAATACGTTCTCTAACATTAATGAACAGCGCAACGTCTTCCTTATAAAGACGTCCACCTCCACGGATTCATTCATTCTACTTAACCCAAATTTAATCCGCGAGAAAACAACGCAGAAGTAAGCGTCACGGCTTATTTAAGCGGCGATATTTCGAGAATAATGCGCAAGCTGCGTCCATTTATCAAATTAACGGCTGACTTTTGCCAGAAGGCGGCCTTCACCCTGGAGCCTTCACCCGAAACAGAAACGGAAGCCTCTCTTGTGTGCTTAAATGGGTTTGGGTCTTAATTTAAGTCACGGTTGGATTCTCTGTTGTACAATAAGGTTAGAGGACGATGGTAATCAAGTTCGTCCTGAGAAGGGACAAAAAATAATTATAAGAATCGTATTATTTTGATTACAATTATTGCATTATTTTGCCATTGATTTGATTAAAATCATATTAAATTTTTTTTTATATGAATTCTCATATTTTAACAGTAATATGTTTTTAGTTTGAATGTAATAATATTTGAAATTCGATCTATGTAGTCTAACCCAAATCGTCCTTGTAAATTTTTATGACGGTTGTGTCATGTTCGGAGACATGTCGAAACGGGACATGTCGGACGTTCATGAGAGTTCGTTTAAATATAAAATTGCTGAATTTCAATATGTAAATTATTACATATAGTCAACGATTATTTCATTTCACATATTGCCAACCATTATTGTATGTAATATAAATAGTTGACCATTATTTTATGCAACATATAATCTACTACATATTTTCTATGTTGAATACAGATATAGTCAACATTTATTGCATGCAACATATAATCAGTCATTATTGCAGGCAATATTTAGTCGACCATTAGTGTATGAAAAATATAGTCGCACATTAGTGTATGCAACATGAAATCAGCCATTATTGCATGTAACATTTAGTCCACCATTAGTGTAGGGAACATATAATCATCCATTATTTTATATAAAATATAGACAAGTATTATTATATGCAACAAATAGTCATCCATTAGTATATTGCTGAATCCTGACATGAAAAGTATCCTGATTAAAGATCAAAGTACCATACAAAAATCCTATTTATATAAAAGAAAAAAACATTGAATTTATTTTGCAAAACTGTATTGGAGAACTTAATATGCTGTATCAACGAAATAGTTACAACTCAATTCAAGCATTTGGGGATCTTTGGAGACATTTCTACGTATTTTAAATATTATTTAAAATAAGTTCGTATCAAAATACGTTCTCCGCCCATTATGAACGCGCGCTGTCGGAACTTCTTCGTTAGGAAGGCGTCCGACTCCACGGACTCATTTATTCTACTTAACCTAAATTTAATCCGCGAGAAAACAACGCAGAAGAGAGCGTCACGGCTTATTTAAACGGCGATATTTCGAGATGAATGGGTAAGCTGCGTCCATTCATCAAATTAACGGCTGACTTTTGTGAGAAGGCGGCCTTCACCCTGGAGCCTTCACTCGAAACAGAAACGGAAGCCTCTCCTGTGTGCTTAGATGGGTTTGGGTCTTGTTTAAATCACGGTTGAATTTTCTGTTGGCCAACAAGTGCAGAGGATGGTGGTAATCGAGTTCTTCCTAAGAAGGGACCGGAAATTGAATGATAATAAAAATCGCATTATTTTGATTAGAACCATTGTTTTATTTTGTCTTCTATTGTTTTGATTAGAACCATTGTATTATTATTCCTTTTATTGTTTTGATTGAACCATTGTATTATTTTTCCTTTTATTGTTTTGATTGGAACCATTGTATTATTTTTCCTTTTATTGTTTTGATTAGAACCATTGTATTATTTTTCCTTTTATTGTTTTGTTTGAAACCATTGTATTATTTTTCCTTTTATTGTTTTGATTAGAACCATTGTATTATTTTTAATTTTATTGTTTTGATTGGAACCATTGTATTATTTTTCCTTTTATTGTTTTCCATTGTATTATTTTTTTTATTGTTTTGATTGGAACCATTGTATTATTTTTTCCTTTTATTGTTTTGATTGGAACCATTGTATTATTTTTTCTTTTATTGTTTTGATTGGAACCATTGTATTATTTTTCCTTTTATTGTTTTGATTGGAACCATTTATTATTTTTTTTTATTGTTTTGATTGGAACCATTGTATTATTTTTAATTTTATTGTTTTGATTGGAACCATTGTATTATTTTTAATTTTATTGTTTTGATTAGAACCATTGTATTATTTTGATTCCATTTTTATTGTTTTGTTTGAAACCATTGTATTATTTTTCCTTTATTGTTTTGATTGGAACCATTGTATTATTTTTTTTTTTATTGTTTTGATTGGAACCATTGAATTATTTTTCCTTTTATTGTTTTGATTGAAACCATTGTATTATTTTTTCCTTTTATTGTTTTGATTGGAACCATTGTATTATTTTTTCCTTTTATTGTTTTGATTGGAACCATTGTATTATTTTTCCTTTTTTTGTTTTTATTGGAACCATTTTTATTTTTTTTTTTTATTGTTTTGATTGGAACCATTGTATTATTTTTCCTTTTATTGTTTTGATTGGAACCATTGTATTATTTTTCCTTTTATTGTTTTGATTGGAACCATTGTATTATTTTTCCTTTTATTGTTTTGATTGGAACCATTGTTTTGATTGGAACCATTGTTTATTTTTCCTTTTATTGTTTTGATTGGAACCATTGTATTATTTTTTTCTTTTATTGTTTTGATTGGAACCATTGTATTATTTTTCCTTTTATTGTTTTGATTGGAACCATTGTATTATTTTTCTTTTATTGATTTGATTGGAACCATTGTATTATTTTTCCTTTTATTGTTTTGATTGGAACCATTGTATTATTTTTCCTTTTATTGTTTTGATTGGAACCATTGTATTATTTTTCCTTTTATTGTTTTGATTGGAACCATTGTATTATTTTTCTTTTATTGTTTTGATTGGAACCATTGTATTATTTTTTTCTTTTTATTGTTTTGATTGGAACCATTGTATTATTTTTTCCTTTTATTGTTTTGATTGGAACCATTGTATTATTTTTTCCTTTTATTGTTTTGATTGGAACCATTGTATTATTTTTCCTTTTATTGTTTTGATTGGAACCATTGTATTATTTTGCCTTTTATTGTTTTGATTGGAACCATTGTATTATTTTTCCTTTTATTGTTTTGATTGGAACCATATTCAATGTTTTTTATATGAATTCTTCTATTTTAAGAACAATATATTTTTAGTTCGTGATAATATTTGAAAGACGATAAATCAGGGTTAATACAAATCGTCCCTTTTAAATTTTTGTGATGTCTGTAAATCAAATTGGCAAACAATTAGACAGCTTGGTCTTGTATGCCTTAAGGCAAGCGCTGCACAGACGTTACTCACTTTGCATTACCCAGGCGGCGCGTGTAACTTGAAGATAAGCCACGGACGCGGAGTCACAATGCCCCCGCAACGCTCTACGATCCTAATAGAACCGTTACCTACGGTTTAAAGTGGATTCCGAATCACTACAAACATCCATGGCACCGCCGGGACTCGAATCCAAAACCTGTGCTACCGAGCGCCAGAGCGCTAGCCACTCGACCATTCAGGCCCCAAATTGGCCTATCATTGAACAGTGGAAAAAGGGTGGAAGTGGTAAGTTTCCCAGACGATTCCCTTTGAGTGTTCAATTAAAATTATAAACGCTGAATTGCCAACCAACATTGTATGCAACATATAGTCTACCATTATTTTAAGCACCATATAATCTACTACATCTTTGCTATGTTATATAAAAATATAGTCAACTTTTATTGTATGCACTTATAGACAGCTATTATTGTATGCAACATATAGTCGACCATTATTGTATGCAACATATAGTCGACCATTATTATATAGTCGACCATTATTGTATGCAACATATAGTCGACCATTAGTGTATGCAACATATAGTCAACCATTATTTTATATACAATACAGACAAGTATTATTGTATGCAACAAATAGTCACTCAGTATTGTATTGGTGACTCATATGAAAAGTATTCTGATTAAAGCTCAAAGTACCATAAAAAAGCACATTTATGTAGGGGAAGAAAAACATTGATCTTATTTTGAAAAACTGCATTGATCACTTTATTCAGTAGTATCAAGGAGTTAGTTGCCACACAATTCAAACATTTTTTTTCACATTCAGACATTTTTACGTATTTTAAATGCTATTTAGCAAAAATCCGTATTAAAATAAGTTCTCCAACAATAATGAATACTTAGTGCTAAACTTCTTCGTTGTGAAGTCCGCCTCCCAGGATACATAAATTCTACTTAACCTAAATTTAATCCGCGAGAAAACAACGCAGAAGTAAGCGTCACGGCTTATTTAAGCGGCGATATTTCGAGGGGAATGCATAAGATGCGTCCATTTATTAAATTAACGGCTGACTTTTGTGAGAAGGCGGCCTTCACCCTGGAGCCTTCACTCGAAACAGAAGCGGAAGCCTATCCTGTGTGCTTAAATGGGTTTGGGTCTTCATTTAAGTCACGGTTGGATTCTCCGTTGGACAATTAGTGCAGAGGACGGTGGTAATCAAGTTCGTCCTGAGAAGGGACCGGAAATTCAATGATTATAAAAATCGCATTATTTTGATTAGTACCATTGTATTATTTTGCCAAATATGTTTCATTGTTTTGATTAGGACCATTGGATTATTTTTCTATATATATTTCATTATTTTGATTACAATCATATTCTATGTTTTTAGTATAAATTCCAATATTTTAAGAGTAATGTATTTTTAGTTTGCAATAATATTTCAAATTCGATAAGTAAAGAATAACTCAAATCTTCCTTGTAAATTTTTTTAATGGACGTGCCATGCTTTTAAGTCGAAATGTTCTAATTGATCAATGGAAATAGAATGGAAGGTTCAAATTTCCCTGACGATAACCTTTGTGTAACGGTGTTCGTTGGGAATAAAAAACGCTGCATTTGCAATTTGTACGGTATATTGGTGGCAACATGTCAACTATTATTTTTTGCCGCATACTTCCAGCCATTATTGTATGCAACACATAGTAAATCATTTTTACAGATAAATATAGCCAATCATTACAGTATATATCATATAAACAAGCTTAATTTTATCTAACAAACAGCCAAACATTATCATACATAAAATATACACCGGAATTATTCTATGCAACATATAGATATCCATTATTATATATAAAATATAAACAAGCATAATTGTATGCAACATATAGTTAACCATTATTGTATGCAACATTTAGTCAACACGTTATCGTATGCAACAAATAGTTGACATTATTTTTATGCAATTTATAGTGACCCATTATTATAAATAAAATATAGACAAGCAATATTGTATGCAACAAATAGCCAACCATTATTATATCAAAAATACAGACAATCATTATTGTATTTAACATATAGTCCGCTGTTATTGTATGTAGTCAACCATGATTGAATGCATCATATAGTAACCATTATATAGACATCTACGACTGTATTCAATATTTAATAAAGGTATTCATATAAAATTAGCAAAAATATTTATTCAACATATAATAAACATATTTAGTTAATGTATAGTCATAGTAGTGTAACATATAGTTCAACCATTTTAAGAATTGCACGATTTCAATAATGTCTTCATTGCATTGCGACTTTTATTATTTTCAATAGCTATAAGTTTGCATTATTTTTCAACAATATTTCATGTTCAGAATGATTACAGAATCTTTCCCTATTTTTTTAATCCAAAAATCTTTTATCATTTATCTATCCACTAATTCAAAAATCTTTTATCTAAAAGATTTTTTTTCTCAGTAAATGGGCAGAAGAGGAATATAAAGAAATTGGCTCTGTAAAAAGAAATTTACAAGTAAATTTGTTAGTTATGAAAAGCTTGATATATAACAATTTTTGGAAAGATCTGTTTTCAAAAGTAATTAAGATTTTAGTATCAGATTTGAAAAGTTTAACTTTTTAAAAAGACATTAGTTGACATTAGTCTAAAGAATTTAGTTGATTCATTATTTTTAATATAGATTATTTCATTTCACTATAGAAATTTTTTGATCGAATAACAATATACTCATTTTTTAAACAGAATCGATAATGAAGTTCAGGTTTCTCCTTTGTCAAGAAAAAACAAATTTTACTTATTTGTAAAGTCTATTTATTAAAAAATTTTAAAATACAAATTAAGATGCTATATTTGACATAATTAATAAAATGCAGATAAAACGTTAATTAGCAAATTTTGACAAAAGAACCATTTACAAAACAGTATAAAATGAATAGTAAGGAAAAATATGAAAATGTCTCCCGGAAAGTGCAATACAGGAAATACATATATGGAATTTTTTTATAATTTATTCCATTATTTGTTCTTGGGGCATATTACTTTACCACTCTTTATATTTCGAAGAACTGATTAGTTAAGTTCCGGTTGAAAGGTGGGAGGGGGTTAACATTAATAAATTTTGAATGTATCAGGAAACAATTGACGGTTTCACTCAATTTGGGTATGTATAATAACTTCCAATGATAAACAGTAATAAGCAGATTAATATTTAACGAATGATATCCCCAACTGAAGGCATTCGTCTTAAATGTTTGTCTTCTATTGTGATGACAGGCGTTTTCATCCATAAATAAAATTCAGCACCAATGGCGCCCCGAAACAAACGTACATGTTGTTCCAGAATGACATTCCGATAGATACTTGGCCTGTCATCGTTACACTCTGAAAATGCAGGTCGAAACTTATGTCTAATGAAAAACAAATTCTAATTAGCTTTTTGAACTAAATAGAAACATCCTGCACCATTGTAACGGTGTCGTTCAATGGTGTTCTCTTGGTGGTAATTGTACATATGCTCTCCATTGTACATTTCTGCATTGTAATCATGTCTGCATTGTACATAAACCTGGACTCGTACATTGTACATACATCAAATATTCTAAGACCGCTGTTGCATATTTTCCTTCAATATTGTTTTTATCCAGGTTAATCGTTAGGCGAAGTGAGTTTTTTTGAAGTGGAACATCGTCTGAATTTTTTAATTTTTATCTAGCTAAATTAATGTGCACTAAGCGTCTTTTTAATTCATTATTTGAAATCGTACCGGTATTACAAGAATGAATTAAGAAATTAAAACAAGTTATTATATGCTGTGCTCCGTCTAAAAATTTCCTTTGGATGTAACTGCTAAAATTTATTTTCCTAAAAATTCGGCGTTGTAACTTTTAAGGCGACCATTGTGCTGTAACATCTACTCACATTAAACCATCGTCTTGGAATCGTTAATAAATAAGAATGGAGATGACACTCTGGGCAATTTAATGAATAGTGAAATATTATTTATGCCATAATTTATGCAAAGATTGATTCAGTAATGCATTTAAATGCTTGTGAACAATTTTACTTCTTTGCACCATTCTTATATACCCCTCTCTTACACTCTCGTCATTGTGACGTACTATAAACGCCATCTGGGGGTTTTTGTAATTTGCATGTTCTTCTTCAATATGTGTGTGATAATTCTACAGGTGAAATTTTTATTTTATTTAATTCCCTTCATTATTCTTTTTATTTATAATTAGTTATTCAAATATTTTTGAATATATTTTTGAATTCACATATTTTTACCTGAATTTTTAATTTTTATTTAGCTAAATGCAATACGTAAAAATTTTTTAATTAATTACTTGGAATCGTAGTGTATTATAAGAATGAATTAAGAAATTAAAACAAGTTATTAAACTCATGTTTGGGAAAATTGCAACACTATGAAGGACTTACGCGAGTGAGCTGAAATTTTCAGGAAATGCAAATTAGTGCATGATATGCAAATGATTAGCATTTCAAATCCGTAGCGCATGCGTATGCTGAGCAGCACCCTCTGAACGGCGGATAGATCCGAATAAATAGACGGCTGTAGCGAGGCGTGCATGGTTATCGATGGTTATCTGCTAGTGGTAAACGCTAGTTCAATCGTTACTTATGCCTCTTCGACGAAAGAGAGCGAGATTTGAACAACTTACAGAGTTATAGATCAATTCAGTAATTAAATTTAATTAATTAATTTTAGTTTTTTTTTTAGATTTAAGTTACAGATAAACTTAAGTCCAGATAAACTTAAAAAAATGAACGAAGATTATTTATAAAGGACTTTCTGCAATATGGTGAAAAAAAAGTAGAAACTGACTTTATAATTTTTTTTTATATTACTTGTTAGATATTTTGCTCTCTTGATTAAGATTTTTTAACTATGGTGAAAAATTCGATTTCTGAATTCCATATTGATATTTTCTAGCAGTTTATTATTATATTTCTAACTTATTTGTTTAATTAAATAAAGTTAGTAATAATTTATTTTTTTATAACTGAGCAATGATAGGCCCATATACTAGCATTTTATAATGAACAAGAAAAAAGAAATATTTTCTTCAAACTATCTAAAGAGTAATGCAAATAGCATGAAATAATATTCAACTGTCATCTGATGTTTTCATTTTATTTTATTTATATATATTATTTTTTTCGGTTGTATGTTAGATCACGTTTTGACATCAAAATCTTTGTTGAGTTAAAATCTTAAAAAAAACAAAAATGGGAAAAAAAAAAAATATTAATATTTTGCAATCAATTTTCTATCCTTAATAATAATGAGAAATCTTAGCTTATCGTATAATGTACGTCATCAATAATGTAAATAGTATGAAATATTATTCAACTGTCATCATTTTTTTTTATTTATCTTATTTATTTATTTTGATTTTTTGTTATATCGTGTTTTGACATTAAAATCATTGTTGAGTTAAAATCTTATAACACAAATAATAAAGAAACGTGTTAATGGTTTGTATTCGATTTTCTATCCTTAATAATATGAGGTGTTTCAGCTTAAAATTTAAGTACTGATATTTTAAGTGTAAGTACTTAAAATGTAAGTACTGATAATGATAGTAATCACTGATATTTTTTTTCACTTCCAAACTTTAGTGTAAGAGATTTATTTACGAACATGCACATTATACATGTACATAAATCGTAATACGTAAATAAATCTCTTACACTAAAGTTTGGGAGTAAAAAAAAATATGACTGATTTGAAGAATAATGCTTATAAATGCAATATAAAAGCTTTTTAAATGAACTTACAACTTCTGTTAAACTGTTTAAAATATCTTCTGAGCACAGAATAACTTTTCGTCAAAACATTCAGTTTTTTAAATTTATATAGTTATAGTGTTAGATGGCCGAGTGCCTAGCGTTCTGGGGTTCGGAGCCACAGGTACCGACCATGTACCGATGCTGCCATGGAAGTAATGGTTCAGAATTCATATTAAACTGTGGGCACCTGTTTAATATAACTTTTGGTCTTAGGGCTTACAACTCTATCCCATAAAAAGAAAATATCTCATGTCTCGCAATTTTCCAGTAGGCAGACAGCCTTGGCCTACCATGGGTTGTAGTGCTGAGAAGTTAGTCTTTAAAGAGCATGATAAATCTGTAGAATAAAAGTTTGCTCATCAATGAAGGGAAAACCAGAAAGTTAAAATTCCTTCTGCCTTACTAGAAAGTGCATAACGAACTGTGGAGGTAACAAACTGAATTCATCCTGCCCTTAAGGTACAAAATAAATAATGCCCCCTTGTTATTGGTTTTCAATACTAGGAAATTAATCTGAAATCAATTACCACTACAACGCCAGGTATGTAACACAAAAAAAGTTACCAAAGGGCATCATAAGAAGCCTCGATATTATAACGCAACATTTTATTCATGAAAAAACATCCTCAAAAAAAGCATATGGAAGTGATCAAATCCAATGTTAGGATATTTTGTCTGAAGATATATTATGCCAATTCTTTGGCATGCATGAAGTTCACTGTCTCCAGTGTCTGTCTATGCACTTGGATCTGAAACCTGAAGTGGTAATTCACAAAGCCAATTCGTATCACTGGACAATATTACCACACATCTATTATGCCATAGACGGAAAAAGTCTTAACTCTTCTAAACAAAAATTTGAAGGAAACATATCTTCTAAAGTTTCGATTAAGGCTCTTTGATTGAGAAACACGAAGTTCTATTGATTAAATCACTCCTCTCCATCTAAGTAATGCTAAAGGCCAGTGTACTGTTTATGCCATAGGTGAAAGGTCTAATGTCAGTAAACAAACAATCGAAAAAGACCTCACTTCTCGAATTTCTGACTAAACAGTTATGGTTGAGAATCCTAAAGCGCTATCCACTAAGCCAATCTGCACAATCTAGGTAAAGTTAAATCTGCAAAATAACTAAAATGTCATATGCGAAAAGAGTAATGATTGGTAACCAAGCAATTGAAGGAAAAAACGCTGCTCGAGTTTCCGACTAAGAACGTTTGGTTGAGAAACCTAAATTGCTATCTACAAAATCAATCTTTACTATTTAGGTGATGTTGAATCTATCATTTATAAATAGCATATCATAAGTGAAAAGTGTAATGTCCGGTAAACGAGTATCGAATACACACATACACACACACACACATATATATATATATGTGTGTGTGTGTATATATATATACGGGTGCGCAGAAGATCTACCTCCCTGTGGTGCATCTGGTAACACTTTTTAGTGGCTAAAAGATCTACAACTTGGCATTATTGTCAGATTAATGAACTCTGTTTCAGCATGTTTTGTTGTATTATTTGTTTTTTTTTTCGTTCTTTTTTTGCTGTAACTGTTCATAATCTGCGATTGGAAATAAAAAAATATATATACACACACACATATATATATATATATAATATCATAAGCGTAAATTCTATTGCCCGGCAAACAAGCAAATGAAGAAAACATCACTTCTTGTGTTTCCGACTAGGCTCATTTGGTTGAGAGGCCTGAAGTGCTACCACTAAGCCAGTCTGTTCAATCGAGACAATGTTGAATCTGCCATATATACATACCAGTGAAAAGCCTAATGTCCTGTAAGCAAGCAATCGAAGGAAACATTGCTTCTAGAATTTTCGACTAAGCACATTTGGTTAAAAACCTAAAGGGCTATCCACTCAGCCAATCTATGCAATATAAGTACTGTTGAATCTTCCTTATATATCACATTATAGGCGAAAAGTGTAATGACCAGTAAATAAGCAATCGAAGGAAAAAAATGCTTGTCGAGTTTCCGACTATGCTCATTTGATCTAAACCTTTTAAAATTGCTATCCACTAAACCAGTTCGTACAATTTAGGTAATGTTCCATCTGCAATATACATATATCCTATAGGCAAAAATCATGTCCCGTAAACAAGCATTCGAAGAAAACCAAAATAATAAATAAACCTTTACATGGTTCCTAATCAGGCTTCAAGCAACATCGGAAAAGTATCAAATATCTAGCTGCAACAACAAAAACAGCAAAAAAACATTTTCCGTAAAAGAACTCCAAACAAACTTATTAGCCATTAATAACGTTAAACTTTAATAAGCATCTATTATCAGAACCCTATTTTGCTTCCAAACTGCGGTGTATCGTATTTTGCCATTAAAACCATAACTTCGTCCCGGCATAAAAAAAACGGTAACCACCGAAAGTTGGAAAGATAAAAAAAAAAAAAGTGCATATATGTATGTAAGCGGGCCGCGTATGCTTTTGTCATGTTTTTCATTATTTTCATGAAGAAGAGAGGCCATGTCGGCTTTAATGAAAGAAAGTAGCCAGTGGTGAAGAAACACAAGAAAGCACTTAAGCAATTACCGGGGGAAAGACGAAAGCATAAACTTTAAGTGATGCATTATAGATATACACAGTGCAGCCTGGACGAGGGAGAAGTACTTTATGCCACACGGAGGTGGATGTATCACTATTAAAAGAGGAACCGCGATATTTTTGTGCGTTTTAGGTAAAGCTTTGGGTTTTGATACCTTAAGCATGGTTTATGTACTAATTGAATATTAAAGATTGGAAAATTAAATACGGTTATAATATAATTGCTATTGAACTAGTGTGATATTTCGATTAAGTAAATGTATTGTTATCATAGATAATACATAAATCTTTAAATAGAGTACAGTTAAGGAGATATTATTAATTTTTACATCAAAAGCTACTTCTATACCAGAAAGAACTTAAATGTACATATAAGCCAGTTCTTTAGAAAACAAGTGTTAAGTACTAGGGACTCCCAAATATACTTTATATGATATAGGTCTGTAGGTCTGATTGGCCAATCTTTCTGGCGAGTATCCTCATTCAAACCATTCGTCGAAAGATTGGCTGATGGGGTATATTAGTATATGAGTTGTGTATATGAGTTCCTTATGGAATCCTGACACACCACACTCTTTAAAAGGTAAAAATACGATATAAGAGGTGTTCTCTCACATTTTGTGAATAGGTATGTAAAAAAAATTAATCCTCTGTGTAAGGGAACTTCTCTAACCCAGCTCAAACAAATCCAGTGTTCAAAATCTAGAAAGAATTTTACGTCTCGTAAATTGTCCACAGAATTGCTAAATAAATTTTAATGAAATATTGTTTGGACAAGAATTGATACAGCACACACACACATACAAAAAGAAACCTCATGAACAGCTATGGCAAATATCAACTCCTGAAGGTGTGAAATAGAGCTTAGAATACCGAATAGAAAAATGGATTGATAGGATGTAGTGTCTTGCAGTTATAAAAATATCCACAATAATAATTCATAATGGAAAGCAAGTAGTTTATCCTTTCCTGGAGAAATCCATCATATACAATATTTTTAAAGGATGGCTGATACTCGCAGATAGGAGACGAGTCCAAATTATCCTCTCAACCTTTTCAAGAGACTCCCAGATATACTCTATAGGTTTTAAGTCTAGAGTTCTAATGGTCCAATCTTTCTGACGTATCCTCTTTGAAAACATTCGTGTATCACATGAGTTCTGCATGGAATCAGGACACACAAAACCACCTTTGAAAAGGCGAAAATACGACTTCAAGATTTAATCAATATATTTTACAGAGTCATTGAGAATCTGATAGAAACGTGGAAGATTGTGTGCTTATCCAATATGTTATCCAACAAGAATATCCACTGCTATAATGACCCCTTTTTTAAATGGTAAGAACATATATAATAAGTCTCGGGTTCTATAATGTTATTTGCCGAATACTATTAAGATGCTGCTGTTCGAATATGTGTGGAATGCATACAACAATCCTTCTTGCAAATAGATTAAACTCTTGAAGTTTTCTGGAATTATAAATATCTGAAACTCATATTAGTCTATTCGGGTGTAAGTTACGAGAACAGAGAATCTATTGAAATTCTATTATGCATTGTTGTAATAAAAAAATGCAGTTCTTATATAGTTTACAATCTCAAAACACCTACTTTCCTGAATCTGTTTCAGTAAATTGGATATGATGTTGGTGTTATATTTCAGTTTCTAATAATTTATACTTTCCACTGACCTGCTTCCACTACTTCATCATTCAAAGTTTAATCGTTATTCCTTTTAACTGTTTGTATATAATTTTACTAAATGCTATATTAAAGAGTGTCGTGAAATTTGAGAAATGTAGAGTTATTTAGAAAAGTTTAGTTTTAGTTTATTATAAAGAATGTAGAGTTATTTAGAGTATATCGAGGTGTATTAGAGGAGTACTAATCTAATTCTTCACCCCCCCAACTCACACATATACTCCGTAAGATTATATGTGGGAGAGTATACATAAGAGTATATGTGTAAGAGTATATATGCGTCTTTTTTGCAAACAGTCAACAAGCAACAATCTTTCAATGTTAATTCGGTAAGTTCATTTCAAGAAAATTGAAAAAATAAATCACGATGTTATTAAAAACATATTTAATCAATTTAAGTTAAATATATATGGGCTAATAAAAAAGTACAAAAAAATTATATAATTATCAAAAGGCTTGTGCTTAAAAGAGTCTTTTATGTCTATATATTCTGATCAAAATTTTCTTTCACTGTCCAAAATAATTTCATAAAGTTCATTTTATGAATTAAGAGTCACCCTGCATTGCAAACATATTTTAAAACTTTTATAATACTGTATGGCATCATGACTCATTTGGACATCTACAAAATGCCAAAGAAATATGAAATTGTACAATATATAAATTACAAACAACTTCATAAAGTTGCTGTCATAAATAAATAGTCACCTTATATTGAAAACATATTTTAAATGTTTTATAATGCTGTATAACACCATGGTTCATTTGGACACCTTCTATACCATGCAAAAGAAATAAGAATATACAAATTACACTAATTGTAAATAATAAATAAAAACATTTAAAATTTGCAAACCTGCATATAATCTGCATGGCAAATTAGCAACAAATATTTGATGCAGAAATGAAATGTTAAATAATAAATTTAATATCTAAATTCCATAAGGTAGTTCCTCTTTAGAAATAATAACCACTTTTAAAGTATAATATCCGATACATTTTACAAAATATTTCTTAAAACCACAGGTAAATATCCGAATTAAAATAATAGCACTTGAACACTTAAATATAGTCAGTCACTTCAGTTTGTTGCCATCACTAAGCTACTAACTTTTAATTAATAAATTGTGACTTCATCAGTGAACTACGGAATAATTGCTTTCACTTCCCGTCTTCTAGAGAGCAGTTTGCAAAGAAGAGACATTGTGAGTCTTCATTTGCTCTCTCCACTCCAGCGATCTTTTCTAATGGAAGTCCTCAAAGACGGCTTTCATTAGAAATAATGCCTTTTGCAGATGTTGTTGGCTGAGATCGCAGTTAGTCTTTCTTCCCGTTAATATCATTACGGGTCGTACTCAGTGTCACAGGTGCAAGAGTTCGCTGCATCTTGAATTAATTGCAGCCTTCTGGCTCTTGGTGGCAAATTGACGTCAGAAGGATTCAGAGTTAAGAAGAGGGAATTAGCGGATTAAAGAACTGACATTTAGGTAAGGACAAGATGTTGCGGGTTAAACGTGAAACGCTTGTAGCAACTTGTAACAGTTACTGATTGAGATGAATGTCGTGAATCTTTTCGATGCTAAAGACACAATTTTGCTTGCATTTTTAAAAATTGGGAGAATGTAAATCTGTATTAATGTAGAAATTGTATTCTTTTTATAGTAAAATAGTTAGGATTTTTGAATTAAACAGTTCCAAATGTCAGCATGTAAGAAATAGATCCATATGCTTATAAATATTTGAAAAAAACCTCCAATTGAATAAGGAAATTTATAGAAAAATATGTAAATGCCAAATGAAGGATTATTCATGTATAGAGATAAATTTCTGAAAAGCATTAAGAAATGTTACATAATTAAACGTAATTAAGTTAGTTTGGTAAATACTACAAGTTGGTTCTAAATTTAACAAATGTATGTAACAAATAACACATTAAATACATAAATTGTTATACAACAAAGAACTTTTGTAAAAAAAAAAGTGGTAATTGTTTTAGATATATATGATTTTTAATTACTTGTACTTTTGTAAGTCATTAGGAAAAACCATTTCTAAAGAGATAAACATTATAAAAATTTTTTCATTATAAATGATTTTCTACACAAATACAATGTTAAAAAGTTCATTTCTGCACTTACAAAAATATACTATAAATATATGGTTTTTTATATAAATATATATATTCATATGTATGATATTTCTGACAAAAACAATATTATAAACCCTGCAAAATAGCTAATATATGTATTGGCATGCCTTGCTTGCTAATATCTTTAACCTAAATAGTACACATTATTTTTGGGAGAATTGCATTCCATGAGGTGTGTTTGTTTCAAGTTTCCCATAGGTAGAAGACCCATGAAGATTTAATACCAACTAATTTAAACTAATTCAGTGGGCAACCATTACATATGTCACTGATATTTATCTTCAATTTTTACATTTAAAATATTAATTACATTTGTCAAGAAGCTATATAAAATGTCTCTATTATCTGATCGACTTTATTGTTCATATCAAATTGATTAAATTTTGCGTATTTATTGGCAAGTAAAATAAATTCTCATTAAAGAGTAACTAAAGTTTTTTAATAGAAAAATTAATAACTTTCAATAAGATTGCAATTAATTTTAAAATGAAATAAATGTGATAATTTAGGGGGGAAATGATACAAGAAGAATAAGTTATTTTTATTTTTTATTTTACACATTTATTTCTTTGTATTATGTAAACGTTACAGTTACGAAACTTTAAGTTTGATGTCATTTTTATAAATGTGATGATTGCCTTATATTAAGTATGATAGTTATAGATAAATATTGCGTGAGCATTATCTTATACTAAGTGTGATATCATATCATTATCAATTGTTTGATATCATTATCTTCTTGTAAATTGTTGGAACATATTCTATTCTTCAAAATTTGAATATAATTTTTTTTCCAATGGCAGATTATGAACAGTTACAGCAAAAAAAGAACAACGAAAAAAAAAAAAAAAAAACATGCAACAACAACAAACTAATGCAACAAAACATGCTGAAACAGAGTTCATTAATCTATCAATAATGCCAAGTTGCAGATCTTTTAGCCACTAAAAAGTGTTACCAGGTGCACCACGTGGAGGTATATCTTCTTCGCACCCATGAATATAATTTAAAGTATTTAATAAATTCTAGAATAATATTGACTATACAACAAAAATAAATTTATTGATGAGGTTACAGACGAAAACAAACTTATAAACCTTGCAGAACTTATAAATACTTCAAATCATTTTAAGGGAAAATGTATTCCATAAGGTTGTATGTCTGATTCAAATTTTATTTCAGATTTTTAATAGGTAGGAGACCCATGAAGATTGAATATCAAGGAATTTAAACTTATTCATTTATCAACTGATCATTATCCATCATCAACTATTCACTGTCTCCAATTTATACGCTTCAAATAATAATTGCATTTATCAAAAAGTTATATAAAATGTCTCCATTATCCAATTATAATCACTGACATTCCTCCCTCCATTATCTACTCGCAATCAATTCCAATATTCCATTCTTCCAATCGACGGTCTATGGGCCAACTTATAATCACCGAGGAGAAGACTTTCCCTAATTCACAGTGACTAATCTCACCTTTCATCAGCAGCGAAGGTCCGGAAATCAAGTCCGCGGTATTAAACCAGGACTCTACAAACCTGCATGGCCAGAAATTTATTATGCCATTCCCGATTCGCCTTTAAAGCAGCAGTATGCTTGCGTGTGCATACACAGTATGCTTCTCAGTTTAATCAAGTGTATACGTGCGTTGGTGTTGGGGGGGAGCTGGAACTTGGGGGTGGAGGATCTGTCTTCTAATGATTTCTCGGCGACGGTCGGCCAGTTATTGCAAACTGATGGATGGCAGCATCAAATCGCACAGGTAAAGGTACTGGGAGGATGTTGCAGATGGGTTTAGGGGGTTGGGTGGGAGAGGGATCGAATGGATCATGAATCATTGCCGGGGTGGATAAGGGGGGAGGCTGGATGTTAATGGATTGTCAAGGTATCTCGCGATGAAATCTGGAGGATTTGGAAAGGGGTGGGAGGATTTTGGATAATCCGGTTGTGTTCCTCGGCTTGTCTTTGGGGCGGTACATTTGATCTGTCTGTTCGGAATATTGAATGCGTTCGTGATGGTGATAAAAAATGATGAATGGAAAAATGTAAATGGTTCAGATTATATTGTGATTATGAAGATATTTTAAAAAAAAAAAAAAAAATATATATATATATATATATATATATATATACATGTATACATATATTATATTATATTTTTATATATATAATCCTTCTGTACATTTGATTGTCACTGAATTCCTCCTAAGCGGCTGGATCGATTTTGATGAAATTTTTTTGTGCGTTGAGTGTTTTTTGTGTTTTTGTATGCTTGATGAGTTTGATTTACATATGGACACTGGTAGGTGGCGCAGCAAACGGGGTTTTCTGTAAGTGTGTTTGTCACTGAACTTCTTTTAAATGGCTGGACCGATTTTGAGGAATTTTTGTGTGTGTGTTTGAGTGTGTCCCTTAATGGTTTAGATTCATAACTGGACCTAGTAGGTGGAGCAGCAATCGGGTTCTGGACGTGCATTTGTCACTGAAATAATTCAAAATGGATTGACCGATTTTGCTGAAATTTTTTGTGTGTGTTTGAGTGGGTCGCTTGGTACTTTTGATTTACAAATAGACCTGGTAAGTGACGCAGCAATAGGGTTCTTCTGTACGTGTGTTTCTCACTGAACTCCTAAACGGCTGGACTGATTTTGATGATTTTTTTTGTGTGTGTTTGAGTGGGCCCCTGGATGGTTTAGATTCGCAACTAGACCCCTTAGGTAGCATAGCAATTGGGTTCGTCTGTGTGAAATATTTTTATGTCTCTAATTGTATGTGTGTGGTGTTTGTACGAGTGTAAATAAAGCTGTGAGTTCCTCCACCTGTGCCTCAAGTATCTGATCCCAACGACACCTAGTTACTATTTGCAAACAGCAAAATTTTTTTTTTTTTTTTTTTTTACTATAAATCAGTTTTAATAATTTAATTTACACATAACTTTAAAAAAAACTTAAAAGTAATCAATTGCTTAATATTGATAGGAAATGATTTAAAAAATGCATTTATAAATATTACCAGCCTCTATATACTTTGTTAAATAAATAACATTTAAAATAAAATAAAAATTAAATTCTGCAAGTTACTTGCTGGGGTGGATAATTGGAGGCTGGATGTTAATGGATTGTCAGAGTATCTCGCAATGAAATCTGGATTATTAGAACTAAACTAAAAATTCAAACATAAATTTAATTTCTTTTAAGCATTATTTCTTCGAATTTAAATATATATTATGACTATTACTAGTTAACAGAAAGTATACAAAAAATATCTTTCATGTTATAAATAATTTAACAGGGTAAGGAACCTTGTATTTTAAGTTATAACATTTTGTGCTTGAATTGCAATCATACCTAATTCTTCTCATTAATTTATATAACATATAATATTGTTTATTATTATGCTATTAGAAGTAAAAATGAGCAATTCTGTATTACATTTTTTTAAAACAAGTCATTTTTATTAGATATAACTTTATATTTTCAGGATATAGAGCAAAGAATTTTCAGGAACTGCATTTATTAAAATATAAAGTATCGGCTTTGCTGCCCCACACTCTATCTTGCTTAATTTATTTTCAGGCCACAAAATAAAGCTTGGGGTTTTTAATCCTCTGTTATCACGAGAGATTACCGTAATTTATCGCGCAAGGTGTCTTTTAAATCTGCTGCCGTTTCCATGGCAACCGATGGCAATCATCTCATAATCTGTTTCTCGTTTTGCTGCTTTTTATTGCGACTAGTCAGAATAATAATTTTGATTTTCTAATGCTTTGGTAACATGAATGATTGAATGGGACTATAATTTAATTGCTTAATGGTTTCGATCACGGAGCAAACACATACTAAGGTCAATTCTACTGCAAGAATTTAGGTTTATCCGTTATTTTAAGTGAATATAAATACAGGTATTTAATCTGTAAACTTTTCCTTTAAAGAAGTATGACCTATCGATTCTTTCAAAAACAAACCTTGAGGGAAAATTATATACGTCATTTAAAAGAAAATTATTATAAACACTAACAGTAGTCAAATTATTATGAACACTTACAATACCAAATTATTAACAAAACTTACAACAGTCAATTTATTATGAACACTTACAATAGCCAAAATATTAACAAAACTTTCAATAGTCAATTTATTATTAATATTTACAATAGTAAAATTATTATGAACATTTATAATAATCAAATTATTATGAATATTTATAATAGTCAAATTAAGATGAACACTTAGAATAGGCAAATTATTATGAACACTTAGAATAGTCATATTATTATGAACACTTACAATAGTCAAAATATTCCTGAAATCAATTCAAATTATTCAAATTATTCAAATAAATCCTGAATAGTAATTTTTTATTTCTATTCAGATTGTTTTGTCAAAAATTGCATAGAGAAATATTTATTTTACAAAAATGACAATATTTTCATTAAAGATACACATAAACAATAAAATAACGACTTGAATGACATATGTTATGAGCATTTCTAAACACACTTTATAAAAAAAATAATAATAACAAACAAATAAATAGATAACTAAATAAAAATAAAATAACCATTTTATAATTTACCAAATAAAAAAAAATCCTAAATACTATTTTTTATATTTTTTTTATTTTCTCGTTCGGACAGTTTTGCTAAAAATCGCATAAAAAATTATTTATTTCACAAAAATAACACTATTTTCATTACAGATTCACATAAATAATAAAATAACGAATTGAATCAAACTTTGCAAAATGACTTATATTAGATAGCCAGGGTTATCATATAAGTAATAAAAATCTATACATCTATATATGAGAATATAAAAAATGGTTCAGAAAATATACTGAAATCCCGATTTGAGCCCTACATCCTTCTATTCAAACTCGTCACCCATTTCCGAATAGCACACTTCCTGGAATCATAAAAGGACTACCACGGAAGCACCTGATATTAGCATGCGGATGGAGTTGCTCGGCTGCCGCACGTGATCATAGCTTCAAATGCAAGTCACGCCACGGACTGCATAAATGCAAATGCAACTCGCGCCTCGCTCACGTCACGCTCGCTGGCCAACCGGTCGGAAATATAAATAAAGTCTCGAGAATAGAGAACAAAAAAAAAAGATGGAATTGCAGTGAAATCGTTGGGATAAAAAAAAAAAAAAAAACAGGAGAAAAAATGGAGTTCGTGTGCTTCTGGTAACAAAGAAAATTATTGTTATTTTATTCAAGAGTGCAAGCAGCAATTGATATATGAAACATAAAAGAACAATTTTCCGGGAAAAAAAGTTTTGTTATTTGTTTTTCAAAGGTAATATAAAACTTATGTTACTAGAAAAAAAAATGGCACAGATGTTGAATTTCTTGTACATTTTTAATTTAGGCAAATGAGATTCCTGTTTTTGGTCAAAAATAAACTTAGTGTTTACACTTTCACTGTGACAGTTTGATCCAGGTGATGTATATGAAATCCGAGCCAAAAGCATTAAAATGTAGTATGATATATAAGGAATCCAGACCAAAGGTATTAAAAAATAACAGCTTATATCGAGATTCCTCATGTTTACTTAGAGAATGATTAACAATGGAAGCACCATTAACGATTTTCATATGTCAAACAATAAACGATTTCTTGCCAAGTACTTAGTAACATTTGAAGTGTGATTAAATACAAGAATATACAGATAAATATTATAATAAAATAACGACATGAATAAGACGTGTTAAACTTGATAAAACTTTGCAACTGACTTATATTAGATTACTAGGGTTAACACATGCATAATAAAAATGGTATATATGTTTAGTGAATAGGAAAACAGTTTAGAAAATATTTTGAAATCCCAATTTGAACCCTGCATTCTTCTATTCAAACGCTTCAAAATATCTTTATTGAAGATACACATAAATAATAAAATAACGACTTGAATCAGACTTGTACGAACATTTCTGAAAACATTTTATCATAAAAAATAATAATAATAACAATTTTAGCTTTTACCAAATAAGTAACAAAAATTCCTGAATAGCAAATTTATTTCTATTCATATTGTTTTGTTAAAAATTGCATATAGACTCATGTTGCAAAACTATATTTTCATAAGACATACACGTAAATAATAAAATAACGACTTTAATCAGACATCTTATGAGCATTTCCGAAAATATTTTGTCAAAAAAAAAAAAAAAAAAAAAACAGTTTATATTTTACCAAATCAATAAAAAAAATCTGAATACTAATTTTTTATTTCTATTCGGATTGATTTGTTGAAAATTCAATGGACAACTATTTATATTTCAAAAAATAACAATATTTTCATTAGAGATATAAATAATTCAACTTGAAGACGTGTTATGAAAATTTCTGAAAAAAATTTATTAAATATAATTAAAGAGTATTTATTTTATATTTTACAAAATAAATAAAAACAAGTTCTTGAAAATAGTAATTCTCCATTACTATTCAGATTGTTTTGTTAAAAATTACACAGAAAATGATTTATTTTACAAAAAAAAAAAAAAAAAAAAAAAATCATTAGAGATTCACACAAATAATAAAATAACGAATTGGATCAAACTTTGCAAAAGGACTTTTATTAGATTGCCAGGGTTATCATATAAATAATAATAAAGTATACATATATATATGTGAATGTAAAAAATAGTTCAGAGAATATTTTGAAATCTCGATTCGAGCCCTACGTCCTTCTATTCAAACCCTTCACCCATTTCCGAACAGCTTTTTTCCTGGAATCATAAAAGGACTACCACGGAAACACCTGATATTAGCATGCGGATGGAGTTGCTCGGCTGCCGCACGTGATCATAGCTTCAAATGCAAGTCACGCCAGAGGACTGCATAAATGCAAATGCAATTCGCGCCTCGCTCACGTCATGCGCTGGCCAACCGGTCGGAAATATAAATAAAAGTCTCGAGAATAGAGAACAAAAACTGGGATGGAATTGCAGTGAAATCGTTGGGGATAAAAAAAGAAAAAAAAAAAAGGAAAAAAAAAAAAAAAAAAAAACAGGGAAAAAATGGAGTTCGTGCTCTTCTCGTAACAAAGAAAATTATTGTTATTTTATTCAAGAGTGCAAGCAGCAATTGATATATGAAACATGAAAGAACAATTTTCTGAGGAAAAAAAAAAAAAAAGTTTTTGTTATTTGTTTTACAAAGGTAATATGAAACTTATGTTGGTGGAAAAGAAATGGGATTGGTGTAGAAACTCTTGTAGATTTTTAATTTAAGCAAACAAGTTTTCTGTTTTTGGTAAAAATAAATTTATTGCTTACAATTTCACTGTGACTGTTTGATCAGGTGATGTATATGAAATCCGGGCCAAACGTATTGAAAAGTAACAGCTTATATCTAGATTCCTCATGGTTGCTTAGAAAATGATTTGCAATGGAAATAATTAATGATTTTCGGATTGCAATTAAATAATGTTCTCGCCAAAGCTCAATAACATTTGAAGTGTGATTAAATAAATTAATATTCATATATATATATATTTATTAGTTCATTCACATACAAAAATGACATCAATGAAATAAGAACATAAATAGGGTGATGATGTGGGAGATTTCTGAATTTGGCAAAGATACTCTATTGTTTACAATTTCACAGTCTGATCAGGTGATGTCGTAGTTTCAACCACGTTACAGCTTAACGAGCAGATTTAACAGGAGCACGCTAATGATTTTTCAGAGGCAACAATAAT
>BPLQ01010192.1:0-14882 GCA_021605075.1 Caerostris darwini
AAAAAAGAAGCAGAAGAAGTTGGGGGTTACTTTACAAGATTGAATACATTGGTAAATTAGCAAAAAGTTTTCATTTAAACTACTTTATTAATTGGTTTTAGTATTAGTTCGTTTAATTAAAAAAAGTTTTACTTGTGCATATCAGGATAATGTAATTGGTGATCCAGAAAAATTCCATGTAATTCGAAAAAAAAAAAATAGTACTCGAAAACAAGTTAGATTACAAAAGCTGAAGAATAAATTTAACATTTTTAAATTAATAAAAATATTGTTATAAATGCCCTTATGCTAATTTTTTTTCAAATTTCCTTACTGGTTTTTCCACCAATTCTAGAAATTCAGTTCAAAAGAAGTTGTAGAAATGCCTATGAAAACACACCTCAAAATATAAACTAAAGAAGGTATTCAGTAATAGTAGTAGGTGACCACCCTTGTTTAATAAAAAGTAAACATGGCTTCAATATCAAAGGAAACATAGTTTAAATGACACGAGTAGTGACACATACAATAAAAACAGTTGAATTGAAGTTCAAATATTAGTAGCATATTTTATTGATTATTTTTATCCAGTATAAATTTTCCAATAAAATCTATCAAAATATAAATCTAACTATAAAATATCTTGTTTTGGGAGGAGTTCCATGGTAAAATACGTTAATATGTAGAAATGTGCACCAACTTTTTATTAGATTTTTGTGTTCTAATTACATTCTTAAAATGCACAAGTTTTGCGTAAACCATAAATGTAAAGAAATTCCAATCACAAATGTGCACCCTCAAAAATTTCAAAGCTACATATTTAAACAGCCTCCATTAAAGCCGAAATGATTAATATTTAATAACAAGCAGAACCACAACAATGGATCTGTAATTAATGAATAATTAGTTTGAAAGTTATCTCTTCAGCAAAAACCTCTCATTAAAATTAATTTGAGAGCAGCGCCACTAATTAATAACTCGCACAGGAGAACTTCATTATAATACTTCCGAATTCTTTGAGTGTTCAAATTCTGCCAGAATCAACGCGAATCAAATCGTTCTCTTTTTTTCTTCCACAATTCTTTTTTTTGTTCTATTCCGAAAAGAACAAAGCGATTGCTACGAAGCTGGAATTTAAATTGTTAATCCTAAGTTATGTCTTAAGAGTTTTCGTTGAGATCTCCCAAAGTTCCCCAAAAGGATTTGTGCCCTTAAAATATAAATTAATTTCGAGTTCTTATTGTTCATTAGAGTCGAGAGAATTTTCAGTTGAATGATAAGCAAGAGAGTTCGAAGGACCCTTATTAAGGTTCAAATTAGGATTTGTATGAGAGTAGAAAGCTAATTAATACTTTTATCTCTTTTAATTGCTTTTGAAATCGAATTGTGAAGTTCTCTTTTATTATTTTACAAGAATGGATGTATCGGTAAATTAGAAAAAAAGAACCGAATTAGGAAATAGTTTAGTTTAAACTACGTTTTTCCTTCTGCAATTAATAGGTTCCATTTAAGTTGGTTTGATTAAAGCAGTTTTATTTGCGTAGACATGATTATGTAATTGGCAATCTGACAGATAGCGATGAACTTGCGTACATAACGATTATGTATTTGGTAGTTCAAACGATAACTTTGGATTTGCGCCGATAACAATTATGTAATTGGTAAACCGAAAGGTTTAAGTGTTATTGGAGATAAATAAATTTTACTCATAAACAGGGTTATATTACAAAAAGTTCTCTTTGTGTTTTACAAGAATGAATGTATCCGCAAATAAGGAAAAATAATTGAATTTGGAAAATGTTCGCATTTAAACAACCTTTTTGTTGTACAATTAATAGATTTTATTATTCGTGGGTTTGATTAAATCAGTATTAGTTGCGCAGATAACGATTAAGTAATTGGTAATTCCAAATATTTCCATGTTGTTCGAAACAAAAAGTTAGTATTTGAAAATATGACGTTAATATCAAAGGAAACATAGTTTAAATAACATATGTAAAAACAATTGAGCAGATGTCTAATATTAGTAACAAATTTTATTGATTATAAATTATTAAATGAAATTTGTCGGTTGGAGTTCCATGGCAAAATAAGTTAATACGTAGAATTGCTTACAGGATTTTATGAGATATGTTGTTGTTTCTTATCCCACTTGGCTGGCCAAGCCCACGAGCCCTACATACTCATGATTGAAGGGGAAGGAAGCAGCTTCTGTTGTGATGGAGCACCCGTAGGTAGAAGTCTGACTTTGGCTCCGTGACGCTCTTACAGTCATAGGAGACCGGGACCTACAGCCTAAAGTGGATTCCGAACCACTACAAACATCCATGGCACCGCCGGGATTCGAACCCGAAACCTGTGGCACCGAGCACCAGAGCGCTAGACACTCGGCCATTCAGGTCCCAAATTTGTGAATGCCAACGGCACGCAGTGTTCCCAGGTGGTCACCCACCCAAGTACTGACCGCGTCCAATGATGCTTGACTTCGGTGATCTAACGAGAACCGGTACATTCAGCATGGTATGGCCGTTGGCATTATGAGATATTTGAGTTGTAATTATATTCTAAAAAGCACAAGTTCTGCGGTAACCATAAATGTAAAGAAATTCCGATCACAAATGTGCGACCGCACAAATTTCAAAGCCACATATTTAAACAGCCTACCATTAGAGCCGGAAGGATTAATATGAGTTCTTAGTGTTCATTAGCGTCCAGAGAATGTTCAGTTGAATGTCAAGAAATAGAGTTCGAAGAACCCTTATTAAGGTTCAAATTAAGATTTGTATGACAGTAGAAAGCTAATTAATACTTTTACCTTTTTCTGTTGCTTTTAAAATTGAATTCCGAAGTTCACTTTTTTATTTTACAAGAATAGATAGATCGGCAAATTAGGAAAAAAGAATTGTTTTTGGAAAAAGTTTACATTTAAACTACATTTTTGTTCTAAGTTTAATAGGTTTTATTGTTCGTTGGTTTTATTAAAACAGTTTTACTTGCGAAGATAACGATTATGTATTTGGTAAACAGAAAAATAACGATGTGCTTATGCATATAACATTTAGGTAATTGGTATTCCGAAAGGTAGCGTTGGACTTGCGCAGATTACGATTATGTAATTGGTAATCCGGAAGATTACCATGTTATTAAAAATTAAGAAATAGTACACATAAACATGATTAGATTACAAAAAATACGGCTTAAATATCAAAAGAAACATAGTTTGAATGACAAAAATAAAAACACATACAGTAAAAACAAGTTCAAATATTAGTTGCAGATTTTATTGATTATTTATATTCATTATGAAGTATCAAATAAGACTTTATGTTGGTTAGAGTTCGCTAATAAATAAGGTAATACGTAGAACGGTTTACCATTTCTTTGATTAGAGTTTTGAGTTGTAAATATATTCTAAAATGCACAAGTTCTGCGTAGACGTTAAATGTAAAGAAATTCCAAACACAAATGGGCGTCGTCACAAATTTCAAAGCCACATATTTAAACAGCCTACCTTTAAAGCCGAAATGATTAATATTCTATAACAAGGCAGAACCACAACAATGGATCTGTAATTAATGAATAATTAGTTTGGAAGTTATCTCTTCAGCAAAAGCTTCTCATTAAAATTAATTTGAGAGCAGCGCCTCTAATTAATAACTCGCACAGGACAACATCATTATAATACTCCCGAATTTTTTGAGTGTTCGAATTCCCCGAGAATTCAAAGCGAATCAAATCGTTCTTTTTATTTTTTCACAATTCTTTTTTTGTTCTATTCCTAAAAGAACAAAGCGATTGCTACGAAGCTGGAATTTAAATTGTTCATCTTAAGTTATGTCTCAAGACTTTTCGTTGAGATCTCCCAAAGTTTCCAAAAGGATTTGTGCCCTTAAAATGGAAATTAATTTCGAGTTCTTATTGTTCATTAGAGTCGAGAGAATTTTCAGTTGAATAGCAAGAAAGAGAGTTCAGAGAACCCTTATTAAGGTCCAAATTAGGATTTGTATGATAGTAGAAAGCTAATTAATACTTTTACTTTTTTCAGTTGCCTTTGAAATAAAATTGTGAAGTTATCTTTTATTATTTTACAAGAATGGATGTATCATTAAATTAGAAAAAAAGAACCGAATTAGGAAAAAGTTCAGTTTAAACTACGTTTTTGTTCTAGAATCAATAGGTTTTATTATTAGTTGGTTTTATTAAAGAAGTTTTATTTGCTTAGACTATGATTATGTAATTGGCAATCCGACAGATAACGATGAACTTGCATAGATAACGATTATGTATTTGATAGTTCAAACGATAACGTTGGATTTGCGCAGATAACAATTATGTAATTGGTAATCCGAAAGGTTTAAATGTTATTTGAGATAAAGAAATTTTACTCATAAACAGGGTTAGATTACAAATAGTTCTCTTTGTATTTTACAAGAATGAATGTATCGGTAAATTAGGAAAAAGAATTGAATTTGGAAAAAGTTCGCATTTAAACAACCTTTTTGTTCTACAATTAATAGGTTTTATTATTCGTCGGTTTGATTAAATCAATATTATTTGAGCAGATAACGATTAAGTAATTGGTAATTTGAAATATTTCCATGTTACAGTACTTGAAAATAGGATTAGAGTACAAAAATTGTAGAATAAATTTAACATTTTTAAATTAATATAAATATTGCTACAAATTAATAATAAATCTGGTAATCTTTGGATTAAATGTATGGAACTATACAATGTACAATAAATCTTTAAATTTTACAGTGTACAATAAAACTTTAAACGTTACGATTCTCATTAAAACTTTAAACTTTATTTAAAACTTTAGATTTAAACTGCCTTTTTGTTATACAATTAATCATTGGTTTGATTAAAACAGTATTATTTATTTGCGTAGATAACTATAATGTGATTTGTAATTCGCAAGATTTCCATGTTATTCGAAACAAAAAAAAAGTAGTACTCGAAAACAGGGTTAGAGTACAAGAGCTGTAAAGTAAAATTAAAAATTTTAGATTAATACAAATATTGTTGCAAATTAATTATAAATCCGGTAATCATTAGATTTTTTCATATGGAATTTTGCAATAAAAAATAAATATTGAAAAAGTACAATGCACTTTTTTTTCAAAAGTTTTACACTTAAATAACAGGCAAAAGCTAAGTAAAAATAATACGTTGACGTAAGCAATATGAATAGAAAAATGTTTGAACATAATTTTCTATTAGAATTTCAATGTAAAGGCGTTCTCCCGAGGCTCGATTCGTAACTCTCGTCTTTTATACCTCTTCATAAGTTTCCAGAATGAATTTTAATCTAATTTCTCGTGTTATTTATAATTGTGCTCATGTTATTTCTAATGCTCATGCTATTTTAATTGTGGTTTTCACCGACATCGCAAAATTGCTGACGAAGCCTATAGATAGGCCTCTAACTATATTTTTAATCTTTTAAATCTCTATACAGTGCACATTTGGCTTACATTAACTGAATAAAAGCATTTTCATAATGAATCCAATAAATTAAACAATCTAAATAATTATAAAAAATTAATATGCATTTATTTACAAACCAACCATATGCTTATTGAAATAATAGTTGATCAAGATGGTAAAGCTGTATCTTCACTATGTTAAATTAACCGTCTTCCTTTCTTATTTTTCAGAAATTGCGAAAGTTAGATGTACGAAAATTTTTGTGGGGTTAGTGGGACATGTTTTATACATTTAATTTTTTGTCCTACTTTAAAATTACATTTGAATAAAAAATGTTTACGTATGTAAATGCCACTTTCGGTAATTACGTATTAACCATACCATGGCGACAGACTTGGCGGTTTTTAAGTGTCGCCAATCTAACAGCTACAGATTTGGCGGTTTTTAAGTGTCGCCAAGCTAACAGTTACAGATTTGGCGGTTTTTAAGTGGCGCCAATCTAACAACTGCAGATTTGCTGAGTTTTAACGCCATTTTGTAGTGCTACGAAAATGCGTATTTGGGATTTGCCAGAAACAGAACAAGATGCAATTTTATTTTTTCAGGAGAGAAATATTTTACCAAAACAACGAAAATGTCCCAATTCCCATGACATGAAACTTTATTTTGGTAAACGTAAGTTTTGGAAATGCAATTTCAGTCAGTGTGCTTATCGTGTGGGACTTAGAAAAGACAACTGGTTTGAGGGAAGCAGAATTCCATTTTGTAGAACTTTGAGATTCATATACTGCTGGTGCGAGGAGTTGACGTCGATTAAATTTTGTGAAAAGCAACTTTATTTATTGGATAAAACTGCTATAGATTGGAGCAATTACATGCGTGAATTATGTGTCTCGGATATGGAGAATAAACCAAAAAAGAAGGTAGGTGGACCAGATTGCATTGTGGAAATTGATGAAAGTGTTTTGAATTTTGAAAGCGTTTCGATTTTAAATGAAGTGTTTTATATATTTTATTATTTGGAACAAAAATTTTAAGTGTAGATTGGCGCCACTTAAAAACCGCCAAATCTGTAGCTGCGGTTGGCGCGTGTGCTCTTTATTAGCGCAACTGTCGCCAAGGTATCGTTAATACGTAAGTAACCCACTTTCTGTTTACTATTTTTAATACATTTAATTCCTTAAAAAACCTTAATCTTTTTATCTTTATAATCTTCCTTAATCTTTTTTTATGTTAAAACATTGAGATTTATGTTACGAATGTATGATATAAATTTCAAATTGTTGTAAAGTTTAACAATAAAAGGAGCACGAGCTTTAAGCAAACATATTCTGATAATAACTGATTTAAACATTTTAAAGGATGCATTTCAAAGCATTTATGAGCATGGAAAAAATACATATATTCAAATATCTGCGTCCTAATTTAATAAACCATTGAATGGATAAAATTCTGCATATTTAATTTGACAATAAAATAAAAGTAAATGTAAGAGTAAATTTTTGTTTTGCAAGTGTCCATTAATCTTGATGTACGAGTGACTAGCGCTCTGGCGGATGGTGCCACAAGTTTCATGTTCGAGTCCCGGTGGTGCCATGAATGTTTGTAGTGGTTCGGAATCCACTTTAAACGGTAGGTCCCGATCCAATATGACTTAGAACGTTGGGCGTAAGACTGACAGCCCTACCCCGAAAAAAAAAAAGCGTCTCCTGTCTCCAAATCTAGCAGTAGGCAGATGGGCTTGGCCCACCATGGGCTGTTGCACCACTGATAGTGATGATAATTAATCTAGTTAATTAGCTAATTACGGAACCTGATGGCCTAATGACTAGCTCTCTGGCTCTCAGTGATACGAGTCTCAGCTGTGCCATGTCAACTATGCCATGTTTGTAGTGGTTCGGAATCCACTTTAAATGGTAGGTCCCGGTCAATTATGACTATACGATGTACTGCGGACAACCCTACCCCGTAAAAAGACATCTTTTGTCTTGAAATTTGCCAGTAGGTTGATGGCCTTGGGGTTGTTGCGCCAATATATAAGTATCCATTTATATAACGATTTTATTATAATTGTTGCCAATCACTATTAAGACTATCTGAAATCTCAATTTTTAATTTTTGAAGGGCGAAATGTCTGTCAAGAATAATTATTTTACCTGTTCATTTATTTTTAATTCTTAACAAATTTGTATTCGAAAAATAGTTTCCTACTAATCAAAATCTGCAAATGACAGGAGACATACAAAATGATAGACATTTTGAAAGACGACAGATGAAAGACATTTTTTTCTTCAATTTATTGAATAACACGTTTTCATAATATTTTGTTTTTTACTATTAGAGAACACTCGTTATCAATTGATAACCAATCATGTGGATGTGTTGCTTTTTTTTGGAATCGAAATTTTGTATCACTTTTCATCAATTTATAGTTTGATAAAAACCCTACGATTGATATACAATACATGCTGTTTCTTATTCTACTGGGTCGACAGCAACATCTGGACCAAGTCCGTGAACCCGTGTGTCTTAAACCCACGTGCCATGAAAAAGGATAAAAAAATAAAACTTCTTTTTGTGCTTGACCTTGCGGCACAAAGACATGGGGCACCCAAAGGAGAAGTCTGACTTTACCTCAATCGGTTATACCCCACGGGCACTGGGTAGCCATTTTAGTCGCCTTTTACGGGCTACAGTATGATTATACCAACCCGGACCCATATGGGAAACATATTGTATATAAAACTAATTAACGATTGATTTAAATTTTACAAATTGAAACATTGTTATCTATTTAGTTCATATTCGTTAGAATCTCCTTTCAGAAAAGGTTTGCCATGGAAATTCTACAACTTCAGACAGAGAATAATATCCCTTTTATCTATCTCTAGAAATTCCTAAATCCCCGTACTTATCTTGAAAAGAGGCATAGAATGGCTTTAAATATACTTTAAGGAAGCTGATTCCTTCAAAATTCCATTAATTTAGCAAGAGTCTTGTTGCTAATCCTTCATTTGTGGAGTAACAGACACATCTTCTGTACTGGATTATTTTTCCTTCAGAGGTAGGTGGCATCTGTGGGGATTGTCTATCCATCTTACTCAATGGTTCATTGCAGAAAGATTATTACATTGCATTTTTCTAACCGCTAATAGTTAAATAGTTAATAAGTTGAGATCGTTTTTTAAGAGATTACTTTAATTTTTAATGCAACATCACGATGTAGAAAACTGCTTAACAGGAGACGAGGATTAAATAATTTATGTGCAATTCGATCTTTTTTATTTTGGGATAATACTCGCCTGCAAGAATGAAAAAAAACATATTCGATTTCTCTGGTGGCTTGTGCTGTGGGCACTGTTTTGAAATAAGACTAGAACCAATGAAAATGGTAGTAAAGTAAAGCATGTTTGTCTGATTAGAGTTATTCGGACTTTAAGGAATGCGGTACAATGATGTCTGGAATCGGAAAAATTTTAGTATGTAGAGAAACCATTTTAAATACAGATGACTCCCCTTGCTTCCTGTTCTGCACTGGCTCCTGTTTCTTCATGGTAGCGTTATTGGATTGCCAGACTTAAGTTGATGGATTAACTGATGCCATTTGTATCTATCTTGTTCTTTGTATTTTTTTATATCTGATATTTGATGTCCTGTAAACTTGCCATTGGAAATAGAAAAAAAAATCTTATTTAAGTTTATTCTTAAACACGAGGCTATTGTAATGACTAATAGGAATTTTCTTTATACAATCACAAAAAAAGATGCTAAAATTTGTAGGACATTTGCATTTACATCATTAAAATTGTTTGGGATTCAAGTTTTTTTATATTATCATATGAAATATATGTTAATGCTATTCTAAAGAAAAATATATGTCAATATTTAAATTATAAAGAAAAAAAGTTATATTCTTCTAAACATTTTTTGCGTTAGTTAATTTTGAATTGTAAAGATATGTTTGGATAAATAATTAATATGCTTTCATACAATGAAATAATTCCTAACGAAACAATGTTTATTTTTCGACTAAGAATCAATGTTTTCACAAATGTAATTTAAGACAAATTTATTCAAATCTCATTGTATTCGAAGACGTAAGCATTCAAACAACAAATGAAGTTAATTAAATACAGTTAGATAGACAAAATAATTCTTCACAAATATTCAAACTGAAATCAACTAAAATTTCGATTGTTATTCTAAGAAAAGCGAAAGTAAATGAAGCCATAATACATTTACTAGTTACTCAAAATTAAGCTAAATATAATTCTGATGCCCCGAAAACACCAACAAACTTCTTTTTTTCCCCACAATCATAAAAGTATGAATAATTTCATTTAGTATTTGGAGAAGAAGATTGTTCTTGTTCCAAGATGGCGTCTGAAGACAGTAATCCAATTTTTTGCACAATCATGGACGAAAATAATCCATCGCTTGTTGAAAGGTTCTCCTCCAAAAGATGCCTGGAGATTCTTCTCCGAAGGCGATATGTGCCTTCTTCACATTTCCTAATCGGGTTACAAGGCACCCTTTCTGTTGAGAAAACAAAATGGCGCAAATCGAATCAATTTGCTGCTTGTTCCATTTGCACTGGCGATTTTCAGGATTGAAGCAAATGGATGGAAGGAATACAAGGTATATCTAAAAAAGCAACAAAATGAGACTAGAAATTAGAGATGGATTTGAATTTAACATCCAAGTAATTAGTTGATTTACAATTAGTACATTTGAATTTTTTTTAATGGAAGAAAGAATGGAAAAAAAGGGGGAAAAAATAGAACTTTGAAATTCTATCTATTTATTATAAATAAATCGCATTAACCGTATTATCAAAATATTTCTTTCTAATGCTGCAGGAAAATATTTAGATAGATATTTTTTATGCCATGCAAGGGTTGCACCGACGTTACTCACTTAGCTCTTCAAAAAATGCTTAAAGCGTGAAGATAAGCAACGCACGCGGAGTAACAATACACCCGCAACGCTCTACTGTCCTATTAGACCAGGACCTACGGTTTAAAGTGGATTTTGAACCACTACAATAATCCATGGCACCACAATGACTCGAACATGAAATCTGATTTATAGCGCTACCTACTCGGCCATCAGTTCTACAATCAAAATATTGAGAAAAACAAAATAACAGTCAAATTAGTCTATTTAACTTTCATATGAAACCGCAAAAAGGGGAGGGCCTGATGGCCTACTGACTAGCGGTCTGGCGCTCGGTGCCGCAGATTTCGGGCTCAAGTCCCGGTGGTGCAATGGCTGTTTGTAGTGATTCTACTTTAAACCTTAAGTCCCGGTCTAATACTACTACACCACACCACATCACTGTGTCTAGAACTGAGTTGTCCCTTTACAGTTTGGGAACGATGTGGGTGAGAAGAGCTGACGGTGGGCTCTGTGACGCTCTACAGTCATATGAGACCAAAACCTACGGCCCAAAGGGGATTCCGAACCACTACAAACTTCCATGGCATCGCCGGAATTCGAATCCGCAACCTAGGGTACACTGGGCCAGACCGCTAGCCATCAGGCCCCGTTCTAATATGACGAGAGTTGGACGTACGACTGACAGCCCTTCTCCGTAAGAAGAAAATTGTTTCAAAATCTTCCAGTAGGTAGACGGCCATTAGAGAGTTTTTGCATACCGTACTTTAGTTACCGTAGGACGTCCGTTAGCTTTTTCTGTTAGCTTTGACTGTCCGTTAGCTTTAGGGAGAAAAAGCTAACGGACGTCCTACGGTAACTAACATACGGTATGCAAAAACTCTCTATTATCTCACAATGATGGCGATGATGATAATGAATTGGCTGAAACTCACAATGCAAATATATTTCACAATTTGTTTTACTTTTAATACAATAACAAATTTCTTTAAATTATGTTTTTTTAATTTTGATAATTTTTTAAATCCTCATCGCGCAACATCCTCACGGTGGACCAAGGCCGTCTGGTTTATCTTACTGTTTAAAGTGGACAACCACTACAAACATCCATTTCATCCGGGAATCGAACCCGAAAACTGTGGCACTGAGTGCCAAAATGTTAATCACTCGGCCACCATGCCCCAATTTTTCAAAGGAAAGTAATATTTTAGTATCTTTAATTAGATTAATTTTGATTTTGTAGAATGTTTTGTATTTTTATGATTTTTCTTATTTATTAGGAAAATTAAATATTGATTTCGGTAGAACACAAAAATTTTATTCAATGTTTTAGATTTTCTTGTAACATCAATGACGCATCTTGTAAACATCAATGACGCATCTTGTAAACATCAATGACGCATCTTGTAAACATCAATGACGCATCTTGTAAACATCAATGACGCATCTTGTAAACATCAATGACGCATCTTGTAAACATCAATGACGCATCTTGTAAACATCAATGACATATCCTATATTCTCATGAGCAACTTGACTAATAAAAAAATTAAAACAAAAAATATTTACTCTAAATGCACAATGTTTTGTTACTTCGGGGGAGATTATGTTTCTTTAAAATTCCCGAAATAAGGTAAACAAAACGAGGGGGAAAAAGGGATTTTCAATTTAACTACTCTATTTGATGAAAAAGACAACTTCGTTGTTCCCAAAAAGCAGTCAAAATTATCAATCGCGTTTTTAAATTATCCATAGGCCGAAAAAGTTTTTTTACATTGATGAAAAAACAGATAATCCGGCAGGAAGTTTTAAAAGGATAAACAAAGACTCTTCGTCGACAACACAATATTATTTTTATTGGACTGCAGTGCTGGCAACAGGAGGAGGAGGGAAAAAAAATCCCCAAGTATTTGCTTTATCCCCATTCATAGAGCAATCTCAAATTAACTTAAAAGCAGAGGGAAAAAATTGTTCGTTAAAAAAATACATGACATGGAACTGTTTCAATTTAGGGACCTGTATTTAAATTACGTTAAGTTAAAAAACTGCAAGAGAATAAAAAAAAATTATTCTTACAGCCAATTTATTTAACTATTTTTTTGTTGTAACCTAAAGAACTTTATCCCTTTTTCCTACTTTTGTCTGTTCTAAACCATTCCAGTACCAAATTTCTACTACATTTTTGTTATTTAAAAGTTGCCATGGAACAGATTTGTTTTTTAATCTTTCGCGTGATATTTTTTTCCCCTTACGGTCCCCCCCCCCAAAAAAAAATAAACTGCAATATTCTTTCTTCATTCGGGGCGCCATGGGTGCTGAATTTCTTTATGGATGACAACGCCCGTCCTCACCGGGCAAACATTGTAGACGAATGCCTTCAATTGGAGGATATCATCCGTATGGATTGGCCAGCTTACTCACCGGACTTGAATCCAATAGAGCATGTGTGGGATATGCTTGGCCGACGAATTGCAGCCTGTCAAACCCCTCCCACCTGTCAACCGGAACTTCGGAGGGCATTGCTTGATGAGTGGTGCAATATTCCCCAAGATCAGATTGATAATTTGATACTCAGCCTGCCTAGGCGTTGTAAGGCCCGTATTGCATCGTCCGGGAGACATACTCCATATTAACCATCATACGAACCATGTTATACTGTTTTTTGTAAATAGGTCCTTTTTTGAAATTTGCTCCAGGGAGTAAAAATCGCAATTTTTTTCAATCATGTTAAACATATAACATCTTTTTTGCTCTTTACCTTTTGTTTAATAAATAGACTTTACAAAATAAGTCAAATTTGTTTCGCTTCTGTCTCTTTCTTTGCCTGAACTTCATTATCCTTAATTTATGGACATGAGTGTATTTTGAATTCGGCAGGTAACGTTACTAATCACCTAATATTTAATTTTATAACTTATCGGCGAAGAGTATAGTAGAGACTGAATTTTTAAAAATATTTTTAAAATTCTGATCAGAATATCATGTAAATTTATTAATTAAAATTTTAGAAGAGAAATTGTAACTTAAATATTGCTTCCTTGTAGGCACTACGCTTGCCTAGCACTAGGTATGCTTCCTTCTAGACACCTGAGATGGAACTGTTTCAATTTAGGGACCTGTATTTAAATTACGTTAAGTTAAAAAACTACAAGAGAATAAAAAAAAATTATTCTTACAGCCAATTTATTTAACTATTTTGTTGTTGTAACCTAAAGAACTTTATCCCTTTATCCTACTTTTGTCTGTTCTAAACCATTCCAGTACCGAATTTCTTCTACATTTTTGTTATTTAAAATTTGCCATGGAACAGATTTGTTTTTTAATCTTTCGCGTGATATTTTTTCCCCGTTACGGTCCCCAAAAAAATAAATAAATAAACTTCAATATTCTTTTTTTATTTTCTAGCAGGTGTTTTTCATTGTTTGCATGTGAAGAGTTTGTTCTTTAGGAATAATTATAAAGCACTCTTGAAGAAGAGGTGCATGTGTTGTTCAATTTTGCTCTTAGAAAAAAAACATAATAAAAAGCACTGTGGCTTCCAGAATCATCCGCGTAAAATTAAAAAAAGGGATTTAGAGGTTTCATATCTTGGTTTTTGATTCTAAATGTCACTTTTCTAGCATGCCATGCTATTTGTTCCAATATATGATTTCTGACTTATGTAAATGTCAACTAGTAATTTTATAAAGCTTAAAATCCCATTTTTTATTAAAATATAATTGTTATACACATCATTATATAAAATATGATTTATGTTAATTTTTTATGAAACTTTTTCTTTAAAATATTCTTTTTTAAATTTCGGATTAATAAAAAAAATATTAAAAATTAAATCATTTAAAAATTTACATAAAATTTGCAGATATATACACTCAAGAGCCAAAACATGATGACCACCTGTCAATAACGAGTTGGCCCACCTTTGGCGCGCAACACAGCTTCAACCCGCCTTGGCATGGATTAATACCAGTTAAATACCACTTCCACCTGATCACGTGCCTTCCACGTCATCCAGGCGAGTTCATTGCAAAATGTAGGGGTGGTCATAATGTTTTGGCTCTTGAGTGTATGACCGATAGTTGTCCTGTTTTAGTAAATAAAGTAAAATATTTTATTTCAGAAAACTACGTTGAAAAAAAAAGATAAACCTTCAACCAATTTGATAATTACCACGCAACTTAAAATGTCATTTATCTATGAAATGAGAGTAACAAATACTAAATCGAAAATTGAATCATGCAAAAACAATACAAAATTTAATGACATCGAATTATTATATATTATTTCTTATATTCATCACAGATTATTCTATAAATAAATAAAACATATTTACATATGAGTAATTTATCTAATTATAAATATTTGTGTATAATAAGAAATGTTTAATTTTTGGAGAGTGAAATAACTTTCAAGAATTATTAATTTACTTGTTCACTTATTGTTCTTATTTAATAATAACTTGTGTTCCGAAAATAGTTTCCTGCTAATGAAACTGCGAATAATAACAGAAATACAAGAAGAAATACAGTATTTGTTTTTCACTTTATTGAATCACACGATTTCATATCTTTTTT
>BPLQ01010194.1:0-97272 GCA_021605075.1 Caerostris darwini
AAAAGTCATGGATAGCAATATGCAAATTTTCAGATGGCAGTAGCATCGCGTAGAACAGGTATAAATGCGCAGTGCTTTCGCAGAGCTTTCATTTCTGTTCGTTATTCATGTGAAGAGGTTTTGACGTGATGATGACCGCACGACGGGAATTAACAGATTTTGAACGCGGAATGTTAGTTGAGCTAGACGCATGGGTCATGCCATTTCGGAAATCGTTAGGGAATTCAACATTCCCAGATCCACTGTGTCAAGAGTGTGCCGAGAGTATGAAATTTCAGGCATAACATCCCACCATGGACAGCGCAGTGGTCGACCGCCTGCACTTAACGACCGAGACCGGCGACGTCTGCAAAGAGTCGTAAATTCTAACAGACAAGCAACACTGCGTCAAATAACCGCAGAAATCAATGTGGGACGTACAAGGGACTTGTCTGTTAGAACTGTGCGGAGAAATTTGGCTTTCTTGGGCTATTCCAGCAGAAGACCGACTCGAGTGCCTTTATTTTGTACAATTTCAATTTGTATCAATGTGTATTTGTTCGCTATTATTTGTATCGATATATTAATTCGTCTACCATTTTCAAAGTAACGTAACTTTGTTACTGGTAGGGGAGTGATGTAGCGACACCTATTGATGTAAAATGGAATACAAATTGAACGACTTTTACTTTCACTGTTAAAAAGGGAATTTTCCCGCTAGAATGAAAATAGAACGTAGTAAGCGTTCGAAGTAGAATAAACATGTCGTAATTGTGAAAATTGATTATCGTCTTTTATTTTGCCGTCTGGATTTTAATAACGCTACGCAACCTTTACAATACCGCCACAGATATATTGAATCGTTAAATCATAAGGTATAACATAATTATTTTTACGACTAGAAGTTTTTTTTTTTTTAATATTCGTTTAAGTCATTTATCTTAAAAGAAATTCATAAGAAATTATTTTATAAATCAGATATTGTTTTTAAAGTTTCCCTCAAACAAAATATTAAAAAATTTATTTCATTAATCATGTTTGAATTTTGAATTTAATCTGTGTAATTTTGCTGTATGTAGCATTTTTCTCACGGGAAGAGTTGTAGCATTTCGTTCCCAGGAGAAAAAAAATGTATATTCTTCAACAAGGACATAATAACAAACTATCACTCAAATTTGACAGCAGATAAGCAGTATTGTGGATATTTATATTACATTCAATTAGTGTTTTGTACTAATGAGAGCAATCTGTTACTCAAATATGATAGCAGATATTCAATGTCTTGTATAATGAGATTCATGAAATTAGCGATTGTCTGTGCTACTGTCATAGGTCGAAACAATTACAGATGGAATACGGACTACACCATGAGTTGTTGCGTCATGATTGGTGATAGACCATGGGCTGAGAAAATGTCTATTCCAATGAGAAGAGAGGGAAGCTGACGCCCTTCCTTCTTGACGGATTTTCTTAAAGGGAGGTTTTTTGATAATTAAGGTCTGCCGCAGACCACGTGTTTTATATTCGTCGTAGGCTCGAGAACTTTGAAATTCTCCATCCTTACAGTGAGCTGCACTTATGAATCGAATTTAAATCTTTAATTTAAATTTTTTGTAAATTATAATTTATATTAACCCAGAGTTCTATATATATATACACTCAAGAGCCAAAACATTATGACCACCTGTCAATAACGAGTTGGCCCACCTTTGGCGCGTAACACAGCTTCAACCCTCCTTGGCATGGATTAATACCAGTTAAATGCCACTTCCACCTGATCACGTGCCTTCCACGTCATCCAGGCGAGTTCAGTGCAAAATGTAGGGGTGGTCATAATGTTTTGGCTCTTGAGTGTATATATATATATATATATATATATATATGTTCCCATGAACCTGAACGTGACCCTCTTCTTGATGCCCCGTTATAGGTCTAGTACAGGCCGAGATACAACATATAATGCCTGGAGTATATTTCACAAGGACTATACCAGACACTACAAAGGACTATAACAGACTTATAAATAATATACTGTAAAATTATCTCATTTAAGTGACTCAACGAAAATCTTAACAATATACGATTCAAACACTTAGGCAAACTCTTAACAGTTTTAAATTAATATTTCTTTTTTCATTTTGTTTCCTTATAAAATATTTGAATATTAATAATGAATAAACACCTTTTCCAGAAAAAATTCCAGTTGTAAGATTCACATTATTACTAATTGTTCCAGTAAATTATTATTAATGTTCCTCATTTCACTTATTAAGAAAGCGAGTACAAATTCAGCAAAAAATGTATTTAAGTAATTACTCCCTTTTTTACTATACGACTTTGATGAAAACGCAACACATCTGTTTTTTATAAAATATTTGACTATTGATAATGAATAAATATATTTTCCAGAAAAAATCCAGTTGCAAAATTCACATTACTATTAATTGCACCAATAATAACTACTTCGTACTCATTTTACTTACTAAGAAAGCAAATATAAAGTTAGTAAACAAATTACAGTAGAACCTCTGTAAGTCGAACTTCAAGGGAGATCCCAAATAATTCGAGTTACAGAGTTTTCGACTTACGCGGATTTTGTAAGAAAATATTCGACTTGTAGAGGTTTGGATTCTTTCTAACTTATTTTGAGTTAGAGAGGTAAAATAAATAAAAATTCAAGTTACAGAGGTAATAAACATGCTTATTTGCAACTTAAAAATTATATTATGTACTACAATAAAAAATCAAAATAATTCCGAAACAACCTTAAAATTAAAAATATTATGTATTAAAAAAGTCAGTTATTATTATTTTATATATATATATATATATATATATATATATATATTGCTTTAGACAATTCGACCGTTCTCTATCTATAGCATTATCTAAGCTATAAAGAGCAGAAAATTCTTTTTCTTTCGAGTTGCTATTTCATGAAATTGGTTATTCTATTTACTATATACTCATACAATGCTTTCTAAGAAGCAATAACGTGCATTGTCGGCAAATCCTTAAAGTCGGTAACTTATTTTTCTTCGAGCTATAGAGGTAATTAGTTTCAAATGATCGAGTTGTAAAGGTTGTAAAATCAAACATTGTTAATGTTCGAGATACAGAGGTACAATTTTTTTTCGAGTTACGTAGGTAAAAGATATACCAAAATTTCTTGTGGGGTTTGACTAATTATTTCGACTTATAGAGGGTTGAAATTTCGAGTAATGGAGGTTTTGGGACTTGAAGGGAAGGGAACAAAAAAATTTTCCGAGTTGTGGAGGTTTTCGACTTATCGAGGTTCGACTTAAAGAGGTTCTACTGTATATAAATAATTACTCGATCTTTGTAGTTCATAATTTCGATGGAAAAGTAATTTACCTATTTTTTATAATATATTTGGTCACTGATAATGAATGAACACATTTTCTAGGAAAAATAAAATTGCAATATTCACATTGTTTTTAATTCACATCATTATTAATTGTAGCAGTAAATTACTACTTCGTACTCATTTTACTTACTAAGAAAACAAGTACAGATTTAGTAAAAAAAATATCTATAAGTAATTACTCAATCTTTTGCCACATCATTTTGATGAAAACGTGATTCTCCTATTTTCTTATAATATGTTTGACTATTGATAATGACTAAACACATTTTCCAGAAAAATATTTAGTTGCAAGATTCACATTACTACTAATTGTACCAGTAATTACTATTTTATTAATTTTAATTACTAAGAAAGCAAATAAAAATTTAGTAAAAAGAAATTTAAAAAATTAAAATGTAATTATTAAATCTTTCACTGTATAACTTTAATGGAAAATTAATTCTTATAAAATATTTGACTAATGACTAAACACATTTTCCAGGAAAAATCTAGCTTGTAAAATTCACATTATTACTAACTGTACTAGTAAATTATTACTAATATTCATTTTACTAAGAAAGCAAAGGTAAATTTAGTAAAAAAATTATAAAAAATTCCTGAATTGAAAATTAATTCTTATAAAATATATGACTAATGACTAAACACATTTTCCAGGAAAACTGCAGTTTGCATAATTTACATTATTACTAACTCTACAAGTAAATTATTACTAATATTTATTTTACTAAGGAAGCAAATGTAAATTTCGTAAACAAATAATAAGTAATTCCTCAATGAAAAATTAATTCTTATAAAATATTTGACTAATGATTAAACACATTTTGCAGGAAAACTTTAGTTTGCATAATTCACCTTATTAATAACTATACTAGTAAATTATTACTAATATTTATTTTACAAAGAAAGCAAATGCAAATTTATTAAAAAAATAATAAATAATCCCTCAATTGAAAATTAATTCTTATAAAATATTTGACTAATGACTAAACACATTTTGCAGGAAAACTTTAGCTTGCATAAATCCCATTATTACTAACTATACTAGTAAATTATTACTAATATTTATTTTACTAAGAAAGTAAATGTAAATTTAGTGAAGAAATAATAAATAATTTCTCAATTGAAAATTAATTCTTATAAAATATTTGACTAATGACTAAACACATTTTGCAGGAAAACTTTAGCTTGCATAAATCCCATTATTACTAACTATACTAGTAAATTATTACTAATATTTATTTTACTAAGAAAGTAAATGTAAATTTAGTGAAGAAATAATAAATAATGCCTCAATTGAAAATTAATTCTTATAAAATATTTGACTAATGACTAAACACATTTTGCAGGAAAACTTTAGCTTGCATAAATCCCATTATTACTAACTATACTAGTAAATTATTACTAATATTTATTTTACTAAGAAAGTAAATGTAAATTTAGTGAAGAAATAATAAATAATGCCTCAATTGAAAATTAATTCTTATAAAATATTTGACTAATGACTAAACACATTTTGCAGGAAAACTTTAGCTTGCATAAATCCCATTATTACTAACTATACTAGTAAATTATTACTAATATTTATTTTACTAAGAAAGTAAATGTAAATTTAGTGAAGAAATAATAAATAATGCCTCAATTGAAAATTAATTCTTATAAAATATTTGACTAATGACTAAACACATTTTCCAGGGAAACTTTAGCTTGCATAAATCCCATTATTACTAACTATACTAGTAAATTATTACTAATATTTATTTTACTAAGAAAGTAAATGTAAATTTAGTGAAGAAATAATAAATAATTCCTCAATTGAAAATTAATTCTTATAAAATATTTGACTAATGACTAAACACATTTTCCAGGGAAACTTTAGCTTGCATAAATCCCATTATTACTAACTATACTAGTAAATTATTACTAATATTTATTTTACTAAGAAAGTAAATGTAAATTTAGTGAAGAAATAATAAATAATTCCTCAATTGAAAATTAATTCTTATAAAATATTTGACTAATGACTAAACACATTTTCCAGGGAAACTTTAGCTTGCATAAATCCCATTATTACTAACTATACTAGTAAATTATTACTAATATTTATTTTACTAAGAAAGTAAATGTAAATTTAGTGAAGAAATAATAAATAATTCCTCAATTGAAAATTAATTCTTATAAAATATTTGACTAATGACTAAACACATTTTCCAGGGAAACTTTAGCTTGCATAAATCCCATTATTACTAACTATACTAGTAAATTATTACTAATATTTATTTTACTAAGAAAGTAAATGTAAATTTAGTGAAGAAATAATAAATAATTCCTCAATTGAAAATTAATTCTTATAAAATATTTGACTAATGACTAAACACATTTTCCAGGGAAACTTTAGCTTGCATAAAATCCCATTATTACTAACTATACTAGTAAATTATTACTAATATTTATTTTACTAAGAAAGTAAATGTAAATTTAGTGAAGAAATAATAAATAATTCCTCAATTGAAAATTAATTCTTATAAAATATTTGACTAATGACTAAACACATTTTCCAGGGAAACTTTAGCTTGCATAAATCCCATTATTACTAACTATACTAGTAAATTATTACTAATATTTATTTTACTAAGAAAGTAAATGTAAATTTAGTGAAGAAATAATAAATAATTCCTCAATTGAAAATTAATTCTTATAAAATATTTGAGTAATGACTAAACACATTTTGCAGGAAAACTTTAGCTTGCATAAATCCCATTATTACTAACTATACTAGTAAATTATTACTAATATTTATTTTACTAAGAAAACAAGTGCAAATTTAGTGAAGAAATAATAAATAATTCCTCAATTGAAAATTAATTCTTATAAAATATTTGACTAATGACTAAACACATTTTGCAGGAAAACTTTAGCTTGCATAAATCCCATTATTACTAACTATACTAGTAAATTATTACTAATATTTATTTTACTAAGAAAGTAAATGTAAATTTAGTGAAGAAATAATAAATAATTCCTCAATTGAAAATTAATTCTTATAAAATATTTGAGTAATGACTAAACACATTTTGCAGGAAAACTTTAGCTTGCAAAATTCACACTATTACTAACTATACTAGTAAATTATTACTAATATTTATTTTACTAAGAAAACAAGTGCAAATTTAGTAAAATAATAATAAACAATTCCTGAATTGAAAATTAATTCTTATGAAATATATCACTAATGACTAAACACATCTTCCACGAAAACTTTAGTTTGCATAATTCACATTATTACTAACTATACTAGTAAATTATGACTAATATTTATTTTACTAAGAAAGTAAATGTAAATTTAGTGAAGAAATAATAAATAATTCCTCGATTGAAAATTAATTCTTATAAAATATTTGACTAATGACTAAACACATTTTCCAGGGAAACTTTAGTTTGCATAAATCCCATTATTACTAACTATACTAGTAAATTATTACTAATATTTATTATACTACGAAAGCAAATGCAAATTCAGTAAAAAAAAAAAAATGAAATAAAATAAATAAATAAATAACTGCTCAATCATTCACTACAAAAAAAATTTTTCGCTTCTTTTATTTCTATGCATCTAAACATCCTCATTTGTGATGCTATTTTTACTCCTTAAAAATTGCTCGAGATCTCCTTATTAAACAATGTTGCAATTTGTTTTTCCAGGATTTTATTATCCCTTGGAAAATTTTTCCGTATTACTAATAACATTATTTCTTAAAGAACACTCGACCGACAAAATAATCTTCATAATCTGATAATGCTCGGGACAGAATCTTGCATGGAAGGAATATCCGTGTTTATTTCGGAAAATCGTCGCCTGATTGGATATTCCTTTCCAACAAAAATATCGTTATCTGGATTAATTTTTGACATCAATTTATCCTTAATAAATGGATGAGTTCCAGCGTGTATCGCTTACGTCCTTCTAAGCTCGCCCTTCCTCGTTTTTTTCTTTCTGTGCCAAGAAAGAAGACTTCTTTATTTCTCTTCTTCTCTAGATAATTTTGAGCTGTCCGGGAGAGAAAAATTTGGTGTCATCCGCTTCACTTCATTTCACTAAAAACTAAGTACGGAACAAAAAAAAAAAAATCGTAAAGGAATAAAAAAAAATTAATTATGACATTGATTATGTATATATATATATATATATATAAATGAGAAAATGATGTATAGCATACATTAACTCTTAAATTTATTGGTAATAATAATAAAAAAAGAAAAAGTTCTTGGAGTCTTTTGGCATAATTAAGTTATTTTCTTCGCTCGCTAAGAAAACAAAATATACGACTGGTCGGTCGGGATACTGTAGATTTTCTCAAGTTAATAGTAAAATGGGTGAGTGTATGTATATGGAAACAAGGCACCCAACACAGAGTGTGACTGGAAGAGTTACGTCAACCAGATAATTAGTACAAGATGTTGCAAGGAACTCCCCTTCATAGAGGGGTGGAGCACAGAAAAGTAGCAACAGCTGTTAAGAATTTTGGAACAGGGACAGAACCCAATTCAGCGTGAAGAATGTTCTACAGGCATGAACCGATGCAAAAAGAAAGCAAAAACGTTTTGGCTTTGCTTGTCTCATGTATGCACTTTTTTTTACGAAACAACTCAGACTTAATAAAGTAATTGGCAGTTACAGTAGTTTCCGGACCTACATAATTTTCGATGATTTCCCTAATGGCTTCTCAGAAATGTTAAAAAAAGTTAACAGAAATGCTACGATAAATGACAATGTCGCTTTTACTAGAAAGTCGTTAATATTTTTTTAACCAATAATGTTAAGAACAGTAATAATTATCTGTAATATTCAAGTACTAATACTAATGAAAATAAGTTGATTACATTAAAATATTAAAGTAAAATATAAGATTGAAGTTATTTATAGAAAGATAATTTCTGTTGGATATCAATTATTATAAAAATAATTTTATCTTTTAATGAATAAAATTTTGCCCGACTCATGGCTCAGTGGCAACCTGAGTCGCTGGTGAGTATTAACGCGGAAGTTCAATCCGTTGGTGGCTTTGTTGTAGACACTGTTTCAAACAACGAGGAGACCCGATGGCGTTTGGATGTTCAGCAACTTGCCTCATTTGTCGGATTACTACTAGTAGTAACTATTAAACCATATCACTGTGCCTAGAAATGAGTTGCCCCTTTACAGTTTGGGAATGATGTGGGTGAGAGAGAAGTCTAATTGGGCTCTGTGGCGCTCTACAGTCATATGAGACTGGGACCTATGGCTTAAAGTGCATTCAAAACCACTACAAACATCCATGTCACAGCTGGGATTCGAACCCGACACCTGTGGCACCGAGTGCCAGAGCGCTAGTCACTCGGCCAACAGGTCCCTACCGTTAGTCGGATTTACCCGGTGGGAGTTTTCTGGCTTTTCTCCCATACGATGTGTGTTTTTCCTCCTAAAAATTTTCCCGGACGGCAGAACCCTCCTTCTTCAGCGACTTGGAGCCAAGTCATACTTCTTCCTACGGGTGCTCCATTACAACAGAAGCTGCTCCCCTCCTTTCATGATACCATACGGATTCTTGGACTTGGTCTAGATGTTGCTGTCTACCAAGTGGAACAAGAAAAATTTTTTTAGCGAAAATCATATCATGTTGATATTATACAATCAATGCCATGAAATTGTGAGGCCAGAACCTTTATTTTTAAAAAATAATAATATTATAAATTTGATCGTATGACAGAAATACAGAAAATAATTATACAACAATTGGTATGTATTCTATAAAACCATCTCAAGATAACATTGAATTAAAATTCTTTCAAGTAAACTTAAATTATTTTTCTTCTTTTTTATTGGCGCAAAAGCCCCATGACAGCCAAGGCCGTCTACCTACTGGCAGATTTCGAAACAGGAGATGTTTCTTTTTACGGAGTACGGTTGTCAACCCTACGCCCAACGGTTATATTAGATAGGAACCTACTGTTTAATGTAGATTCCGTACCACTACAAATACCCATGTCATCACCGGGACTCGAACTTAAAACTTATAGCATCGAATGCCACAGCGCTAGTCACCTAGCCCTCAGTGCCTAAATTTAAATTAATTAACTTAATTCCTATTATAGAATATTGTAACGACAGATTACTTCAATTAATTAGTCAATAACTTTTTTATTACTAAAAATTTATATAGATGATTGAAATTTAATATTACCATAATTGAATTAAGGTATGTGATTATACTTTCAAACTTATAAACATAAAATTCTCTGTTAAAAGATAGTGTAGCATTTAAATAAGCATATTGATAGTTTAAATAGAATTTATTCTTAAATAAGAATTAAAGTAAATTTACTATTGCTATATTAAATGATTTTAAGCTTAATAATTATTAATTCTCCTATATTAACAATTGTAACTTAAATAAAATTCTTTCGAATGTTTAAATGCTTGAATTTTAAAAAGAATATATTAAGTCTAAAATATATTTATTTGAATAAAAGTTAGACTGTTAGACTAAACTGAGACAATAAACAAAGATGTATCATAACAAATTATAAACAAATAATGCTTACAATAAAAGAGAGTGCTAAATAATTCTTAACAATCATCCAATGCAGCCATATTATACATTGAATAGTAAAGTGGGTTTCCACTGCTTACTGAAATCTGATGTTGAAGACCACAAGCTAATAAGAAGCCTAAGTGGACAGGACATAATGCTTCCAATGCTTGCTAATCACTTCCGTGGTATCATCTCTCCCAATAAACCATTTTTTGCGGTATGATAAGAAATTAGAGAGTTTTTGCATACCGGTTAGTTACCGTAGGATGTCCGTTAGCTTTTTCTCCCTAGCGCGCATGCTCAGTTTCCTATGAGCATGCGCGCTAGGGAGAAAAAGCTAACGGACATCCTACAGTAACTAACGTACGGTATGCAAAAACTCTCTATTGACTCTGACTGCTGAAAGATGCCATCAACCTAATTCAACAGTTTTGAAAGAGTTTAGCCAGAAATCCTTCATGGGAACATTCGTCAATTTTACAAATCAATAAAAATTAGTTCACTATATGTAGCTGTATCGCCTGAATAAATTATTTAATTTCTAAGAAATTTTATTCTTTTCTTTTTGCAATGTACATATATGTAAGGTTCGTTTCACCTCGATTCCTCAGCTAATCACACGTGGACTGAACAGAGGACAAAAAACAGGAAGAAGATCATTCTTTTATAACTAGAGGATTTCAGGCTTGTGTTGGATCAAGATAGAACCTGCAAGACGAGGATGAGGAAGAATTTGTATTATGCATATTAATTCTTAAGATATATGGAGAAATTGGGTTGTGCTGCTATTTTCAAGATTCATTATATTATGTGGCAGCTAAATATTTTATTTTTCATTTAATTTTTTTAAAAATTGAGTTCCTCCCGTTATATCACTATTACAAACAACAACAAGATAGAAGAAGCGTAATCTTTAGTATATATAGGAGGATTCAACGATCATGGGGAAAACTTAGAGAGGCAAAACAGCTTACTAAATCAGACATTTTTATATAGGAATGTGTGGTCGGAAGTGATGCACTGAGGAGAGAACACACTTTAAAACGAATTTCTCTCAACAACAAAGTACAATGCTCCAACTGACACCCCTCAAGTGATAAGTTTCAGGTCATCTGGCTAAGAAAATCGATGCCCACTCTAATTTCTTACTCTGTGTTTGTAACTGTATTTTTCATTTACGAGACTCTAGTTGACTCATTTGAGGACTTGAGGTTCTCATAGTTTGACTATTTATTCCAGCTGCAGGCTTGCGCGAAATGCCCGACATTTTTGGAACTCTTCGTCAATTACTCCTTTCTACGCTATCAAGCATGTATTACTGCTGGTGGTCACAATTTTGAGCATTTATTGTAAACAATGAAACATAGAAGTAATGGATGTTTGCACTGATGTTGTAAATAGACAATGTTTTTTTCTTTTCACGTCTCATTGTTTTATGTTTTTGCTTCAATGAATCACTTTCAACCCTACATTCCTGTACAAAAATGTATGCTTTAGTAATCTGCACCACCCCTCAAAGTTTGTGCCATGACTGTTGAATCATCTTATGACAATTTCAGCCCCATTTTGAAGTGGGGTAACTCTGTTTTGGTTCATTTTTTAAATTTATTTTGTCTTAGAGTGTATAATTCTATTCTCAAGACGCCATGTTTCATTTTTAAATGCAATTTACTTTCACTGGTTACTTATCGTTTAGCATTTAATTTAAGATATTTGAAAAAGAGTCATCATTTATCTTACCAAATCCCGTCTTCGATGCTACCAAACATGCATTACTATTAGTGTATGAAAATTTGAGCATTTATTGTAAACAATGAAACAAAGAAGCACTTTGTAAGGATGTTGTAATTAGACAATGTTTTTTCTTTTTGCGTCGCATTTTTTTCATGTTCTTGCCTCAATGTGTCACTTTAGACTCTACATTTCTTTATAAAATTTGATGTTTTATTAAGCAGCACCACTCCTCAAAGTTCGTCCCATGACTGTTGAATCCCCTTGCATGTAATATCCATCGATTTTGGTCCCATTTTGAAATGGGATAATTCTTTCTTGATTCAATTTTTTTTCTCTTGTCTTAGTGTAAAATTCTACCATTAAGACATCGCGTTTCATTTTTAAATGTAATTTGCTTTCACGGGTTACTTATTATTTTGCATTTAAAATAAGATATTTGAAAGTGATGCATTGAGACAATAAATAGACGATACTTTTTCTTTTCACGTCTCATTTTTTGTATTTTTGCCTCAATGTGTCTCTTTCGACCATACATTCCTGTAGAAAAATTTATGTTTCAGTAGCTGAAACACCCCTAAAAGTTTGTCCCATGGCTGTTGAATCTTGTATATCATATACAATATATGGGAATTTGGTCCCATTTTGAAATGGGTAATTATTTCTTGGCTTTTTTTGTGTGTCTTAGATTTATAATTCTACTATCAAGACGTTCTGTTGCATTTTTAAATACAATTTACTTTCCCTGGTTACTTATTGTTTAGCATTTAATTTAAGATATTTGAAAAAGAGTCTTCATTTATCTTGCCAAATCACGTGTTCGATGCTGCCAAGCGTGCATTACTATTGGTGTACGCAATTTTGAGCATTTATTGTAAACAATGAAACAAAGAAGTACTTTGTAAGGATGGGATAAATAGACAATGTTTTTTTTTTTACGTCTCATTTTTTTATGTTCTTGCTTCAACGCTTACTTCTGACCCTACTTTCTTATACAAAAATTTATGCTTTAATAAGTTGCAACACCCCTTAAAGTTTGTCCCATGACTGTTGAATCATCTTGTGTATCATATCAATCGATTTTGGCCCCATTTTGAAAAGGGTTAACTAACTATTTCCTGGTTCATTTTTTTTTTTTTGTCTTAGAGTGTATAATTTTACTATCAAGACATCATATCTCATTATATAAAGGTAATTTGATTTCCCTGGTTATAGATTGTTTTACATTTAATTTAAGATATTTGAAAAAGTGTCATCATTTATCTTGACAAATTATCTTGCCAAATCACTTCTTCGACTCTACCAAGCATGCATTACTATTAGCGTACGCCGCAATTGCCACACAATTGCGGCATGAATTGAATGACTGTTGAATCACACATGTTTCATGACTGACTGTTGACATCACATGACTGTTGAATCACACATGACACATGGCTGATTGTTGACCCCATATGATTGACTGTTAACAGCACATGACTGTTAAATCATTTTGTATATCATATCCATCGATTTTGGTCCATTTTGAAATCACTTCTTCGACTCTACCAAGCATGCATTACTATTAGCGTACGCCACAATTGCCACACAATTGCGGCATGAATTGAATGACTGTTGAATCACACATGTTTCATGACTGACTGTTGACATCACATGACTGTTGAATCACACATGACACATGGCTGATTGTTGACCCCATATGATTGACTGTTAACAGCACATGACTGTTAAATCATTTTGTATATCATATCCATCGATTTTGGTCCATTTTGAAATGGGTTAATTAATTCTTTCTTGGTTCATTTTTTGTTTCTTTTATCTTAGAGAGTATAATTTTACTATTAAGACGCCACGCTTTACATTTAAAATAGGATATTTGAAAAAGAGCCATCATTTATCTTGCCAAATTATACGAAAAGTAGATGAGAAAAATAATGAAGTTCAATTTCTATGATTCAGTAGTGGAGAACACAAATTTCAACTTCAAATGCTTGCAATCCTAGCTCCAAACTTTTCTTTTCTTTTTTGGGATGACTTGTGTCACAAAGTCTTCATCAATGAAATTTAAAGCACTGCTGGAAAGATCAGCTTTTACATAGTTTTTTTCCCTCTACTACACAATAGAACTATCTTAGCAAAAAAATCTTTTATATCTCTCCAAAGTCTTACTTATTTTTTCCTTTTCAGTTCATGCTTCATCCTTAGAGAATTTACTCATTCGAGTTTGGAAGGGTCCCCCGGTATAAAAAGGATATCGCGGAAGTTATATGGCACGCTCCCCTTCTAAATCCTCTGTATTATTTGTAAGTGAATGCTATCGGAGGAAAGCAGCCGGTTTCCTACTCAGACTCAAAGACAGCTTACAGATACAGATGTTATTGAAAGGAATCTCGGAGCTGAGGGGATTCATAGTCTCTTTGGTGCTTTTACTCTTCTCTCTTCTCGTCCCCTCTCCATGCTTTTCTTTATATTATGTATTTGTGTGAACTGTAATGCTGTTATGAGCGGTTTGGGTCCACTACTTTTTTTTATTAATAAAACAAAATGCACCGTTGCATTCTTTGCTGGTTTTTTATTTAACGGAATGAAAACTCAGAATAAGAAAGGTTTTTTTTTGTGTGTTGCTAAAAGGGAAGGTGCCAATGGACTTTTCTTTTTGTGTGGAAGTTTACAGTTTTTATTTTTGTTGATTAGTTTTTGGAAGTGCCATGTCTTATCACACATACGTGTCCAGACCTACAGAAAGTATAAGCGTTTTATGATTTAGCATGCAAAATTCAAATATCAATTACAGACATTTTAAGAGAAGAATTTTATGAAAATTTCTAGGTCTTATTTGAAATGAATTTTAAATACTTCGCAAAAACCTTAAATATCGTAATTTACTGCTTAGTGTAATCCTCAGGTACAATTTTAGAATGAAAAATATAAAATTATTTCGTATAATCCGTAGATGTAACCTTAGGATTGAAAATATAACTAATTTTGTATAATCAACATGCATAATTTTTGGAAAGAAAAAAATGAAAGATCTCGTATAATCCGTAGCCGTGTAATTTTCGAACCAAGAAATCGCAAGATCCGTTGCGGCGTATAATCATTAGGCATAATTTTTGGAAAAAATAGATCTCATAAGAACTGTAACGGCGTATAATCTGCAGGCATAATTTTAGGATCCAAAAATAAAAGATCTCGTATATTCCGTACCAACAAATTTAACTTCAAAGTTTGAAATCACAGATCCAAAGTTTTTTTTTTTCTTTTTTGTGATGACTTGTGTCACAAAGTCCTCATCAATGAAATTTAAAGCACAGCTGGACAGATCAGCTTTCACACAGTTTTTTTCCCTCTACTACACAATAGAACTATCTTAGCAAAAAAATCTTTTATATCTCCCAAAGTCTTACTTATTTTTCTTTTTCAGTTCATGCTTCATCCTTGGAGAATTTACTCATTCGAGAGTGGAAGGGTCCGCGGTATAAAAAGGATATCGCGGAAGTTATATGGCACGCTCCCCTTCTAAATCCTCTGTATTATTTGTAAGTGAATGCTATCGGAGAAAGGCAGCCGGTTTCCTACTCAGACCCAAAGACAGCTTACAGATACAGATGTTATTGAAAGGAATCTCGGAGTTGAGGGGATTCATAGTCTCTCTGGTGCTTTTACTCTTCTTCTCTCTTGTCGTCCCATCTCCGTACTTTTCTTTATATTACGTATTTGTGTCAACTGTAATGCTCTTATGAGCGGTTTGGGTCCACTGCTTTTTTTTTAATAAAACGAAATGCACGCGTTGCATTCTTTGCTGGTTTTTTTATTTAACACAATGAAAACTCAGAATGAAAAAGGTTTTTATTCTTGATTTTTTTTTGTGTGTGTTGCTAAAAGGGGAGGTGTCAAGGGACTTTTTTTGTGTGGGGAAGTTTACAGTTTTTATTTTTGTTGATTAGTTTTTGGAAGGGCCATGTCTTACTACACGTATGTGTCTAGGTCTATAGAAAGAATGAAAGCTTATGATTTAGCATGCAAAACTCAAATATCAAATCAAAACCTTTTAAGAGAAGGATTTTACAAATAATTTTATGTCTTGTTTGAAAAAAATTTTAAATGGTTCGCAGAATTTTTAAATACTGTAATTTTTTTTTATAATTCATAGGTATAATTTTCAGAAGAAAAATATAAAAGATTTCGTATAATCTGTCGATGTAACTTTAGGATCGAAAAAGTGAATAATTTTGTTTAATTTATAGGCATAATTTTCGGGAAGAAAAAATAAAAGATCTCTTATAATCTGTAGCCGTGTATAATCTACTGGAGTAATTTTCGAACCAAGAAAATAAGAACTCGCAAAATACGTAGCGGCATATAATCATTAGGCATAATTTTTGGAAAAAAAAAAGATCTCATCAAAACTGTCGCGGCTTATAATCAGCAGGCATAGATTTAGGATCGAAAACTAAGAGATCTCGTATGATCCGTAACCAAAAATTTAAATTCAAAGGTTGAAATCACAGCTCCAAACCTATTTTTTCTTTTCTGGGATGACTTGTGTCACAAAGTCCTCATCAATGAAATTTGAAGCACTGCTGGGCAGATCAGCTTTTACATAGTTTTTTTCCTCTGCTACACAATAGAACTATCTTAGCAAAAAAACTCTTTTATATCCCCCAAAGTCTTACTTATTTTTTCCTTTTCAGTTGATGCTTCATCCTCAGAGAATTTACTCATTCGAGAGTGGAAGTGTCCCGGGTATAAAAAGGATATCGCGGAAGTTATATGGCACGCTCCCTTCTAAATCCTCTGTATTATTTGTAAGTGAATGCTATCGGAGGAAGGCAGCCGGTTTCCTACTCAGACTCAAAGACAGCTTACAGATACAGATGTTATTGAAAGGAATCTCGGAGCTGAGGGGATTCATAGTCTCTCTGGTGCTTTTACTCTTCCTCTCTCTTGTCGTCCCCTCACCGTACTTTTCCTTATATTATGTATTTGTGTCAACTGTAATGCTCTTATGAGCGGTTTGGGTCCACTGCTTTTTTTTTTTAACAAAACGAAATGCACCCGTTGCATTCTTTGCTGGTTTTTTTATTTAACTGAATGAAAGAGTTTTTTTTTTCATTTTTTTTTTGTGTTGCTAAAAGGGGAGGTGCCAAGGGACTTTTTTTTATATGTGGAAGTTTATAGTTTTTATTTTTTTTGATTAATTTTTGGAAGTGCCATGTTCATACTACACGTATGTGTCTAGGTCTACAGAAAGTATAAACGTTTTATGATTTAGCATGCAAAATTCAAATATTAAATTAAAACATATTAAGGGAAGGATTTGAAACGAATTTTAAATTTTTCGAAGTAATCTTTAATACCGTAATTTACTATTTAAAATCTGCGGGTATAATTTTTAGGACAAAAAAATATAAAAAGTATCGTATAATCCGCAGGCGTAATTTTCGGAAAAAAAAAAGAAAAAATATCACATTATTTTTACAGGTGTATATTTCGAAGCGTAATTTTCGGGCCGAAAAAATAAAGGATCTCGCATAATCCCCAGTATAATTTTTCCGGTGTATAATCTGCGATATAATTTTCTGACTGATAATTAAAACATCTCGTATAATCCATAGAGACGTATAATCTACTGAAATAGTTTTCGAACCGAGAAAATAAGGACTTTTATCTGTAACTTCATTTCATGTCTTTTTCTTACACCACCACCATAGAGTAGTAATTAAATAGAGCGCGTAAGGGTTGCTAGTTTGAAGTAAATGTAATGGTTACTTGACATGCTTATACTTCAGCAATCCGTTTGGTTAATCGCCTATTGATTTCTATGGGATTCGTGGTTTTGTTTACTGGGCTTACAATAAAAAAGTGTTAAATGTGGCACTTTAAACGTACACGTCGAGAAATTTGTGAGAGGTCATATACTTTTCACAGATATGTAGCAATTTATTTATTATATGGAATGAATATAGGATGCTTTAAAAGCAATTTTATTCAATACATGTAATTCATATTTATTGAATCTTGCATTATAATGTAGCATGTTAAATGGGTCATTTTTATTTGGATCAATAGTTATAATAATTTAATGATAATAAATACTTTTAACCCATTTAGAAATAGTTTTAGGCATGCATTTGAGCGTTTTGTAGCTAAGCGATCATATTTCGAATACAATTTTACCATGATCACAATTTTAGAATATGCGATGATTGTTCTGCTTTTTTTTTTGGCGACTATTAGCGAGAAAGCGGAAAAAAGTCCTTTAACACAACGATATCATTGTGATATTGTTCAATCGTCTTTTCTGTTGAAAATGAATAATATATTATGAGTAACGTTTAATTCATTTATACGTTCGTTAATTAACATTAATCATAAACAAACTTTATTATAAAACAATCAACCCCAGTTTACTTGCATGTTATAAGGAGTTTAAAAAAAGCAGTGAGATGGATGAGACTGAAGGTTTGAAAACAGAAGACCTGGATGCTTCACCACGATAACGCACCTGCCGTACCGTATCAAAAACACGAAGTGACTGTCATCTCGGAGCCGCCCTACTCTGCAGATTTGGTATCTCACTGTAGTCATCTCCTCTCTTTATTCTGCAGACTTAAATGCACTCCACAAAAAGGTTTCCGGGAGGTATTTCAGATTTGGATCATACATTGGGAACTATGTATAAATAGAGGAGAATTGAGGGATTGAATATATGAGTTTATTAGTACATAAGTAGCTGAGTGTATGAATGTATGGTGATTTAGTTGGCCTGAGTGAAAGTGTGAATAAAAGAAAGGATGCATGATTGTATGAACGTGGAAATGAATGAGTGTGAATAAGAAGAGAGCCTGATTGTGTGAATGTATGATTGAATTTGTGAAAGAGTACATGTATGAATAAGCGAACGGGACATGAGTATTTGAACATGCGACTGAATGAGTGTGTAAATGATTGATTGGATTAGTGTGTGAATAATTGTGAGTATATGAAAATGATGACTGTGTGAGTGATTCAGCGTATGATTGGAGGATACACATATTCGTAAATGAGTACGTTAATGTATCATCGTACTACTGAATGAATGAATGTGGGAGTGACAGTGTGAAAATGGTTGAATGTGGGAATTGTTGTGTGTATGAAAAATGTGTAGGAATGCATGAATGAATACACGTGTTAGTGAAGGTGTGTGTAAAGGATTGAATGGATGGGTGTGTAAATGATTAAGTGTATGAGTGGTTTAGTGTATGAGTGTGTGAGTAACGGCATGTGTGAATGATTAAAGTATGAGTGTTAGATGTTTAAATGTATAAGTGGTTTAGTGTGGGAGTCCGTGAGTGCCTGAGCGTGTGAATGAAGTCATGTTTGAATGAATGTACCAGTGTGTGAGTCATTAAAGTGTATGAATGGCTGAATGTGTGAATGATTGAATGTATGAGTGCGGGAATGTGGGGATGATTATTAAGTAAATATGTTGGTAAAATAGATGATGTATTTTGCAATGATCGAGTAGTAAAAAAATGATTTTCATATTTTTGTGGTGCTTCATCTTCAATCTTGTGAGAGTAGTAGCCGTTTTTCTGTCAACATTTAGTTCTGCAATTTGGTATTTAGTTTTAATATTAGAAGGAATTATATATTTAGATTTTGCCAAGGTATTTGCCTCTCTTTGTATTTAAAAATAATTGATTACTTCTATTTGGTTTTAAATGGGTGTTTTATAGTTTGTTTCTTATATACCAAACAAATGTGGGTGAAATTTTTAAAATGTTTTCAAAAAAGATATAACTTCTTTTCTTATGCACGTTGTTAGCAGTTGTTGATTATACAGTTTCCACATATTTATGCAAATTAGTATCATAGAAAAATGGTACGAATTCTCGCATGATTTATTTCATGAAAAATTGTTTTCGGTAGAAATATTTATTAAATTTTGTTACAAAATTTGAATAGGAAATTCTGGAATTTGGAAATAAGACATATTTGTTAGATTACAGTTTAAAATTAAAATAAACAATTATTTAATGAATATATTTGCTTGTAAATTAAGTATTATGTGTTATTAGTAATTTATATCGTAATAACTACTAGTTATTGAAAATATGCATCAGGATATTAAAGTATTGTTTTATGGAATTAAATCTTACTATTACATTTGATTTGAATAACATTACATTTAATGGAAGTACCAGAATGGTTACTTTCATACCACTCAAGTAGAGGGGGCCTTTCTCCAAGAGCAGTTGATAACTAATTTGATCCTGGTAAAATTACCATTCATTTCTTCATCCAGAAGCAAAACATTTATGGTTATAAATTTTGTTTTATTTTAATATAATCTATTTAATTTATTAATTATTTTTTAATTAACTTATTAATTATTTTTTAATTAATTTTTCTTTGCAGTCAAAATTTATTTATTGTTGCTAGTACAATATGAAGTAATTTGTAATAAAACATATTTATATAAATAATACAATTTAACATAAGGATAATCACCAAAAGCAATGAAAAGCAAGAAAAAGAAGTATTCATAAGTGTTAATTTGATTTGAAGCCGTTTATTAGATGAGAAATAATGACAAATTTGTAAAGATTTATAAAAAAAACCATTTATATTTCTATATGACATAATATACAACATAAAATTTAGCTATTCTATCAAGAAGTTTTTGATATCCTTTTATGTGATTTTAAGTATCTTTAAAGACAAACCAATTATTAAAACGTTACGTCAGCATTTTACTACGCGCAGCAAATCAGTGGACTGAAGCATATTAATTTCACTAAACAATCTTAAACTGCACGCCATTAAATTTTTACGACCATTCAAAATTTTTTTTAAAACGTTTTGGTCTTTATACCCTGGCCTTACTTTTAAGGGAAAAATATTTCCAATTTACTTGGATGCAAATAATTTTTTTTTCCCCTACATTCTTCTTCAACCCGGGAAGGGGGAAAAAATAGTAAACAGCAATAAACTGGGGAAAAAGAGAAAGAAAGAAATCCCTCTGTGCTTGCAATCCCATCAAAGTCGTACTCGCCCAAGCGCAACTAATACGTCACAGATCCCGCCTTTGGTTCTGTGACTATCAGTTCGAACCATTCGCAGCAACTCATAGCTGATTTTCTTTCGTTCGCGTCGAATTCTTTCTGATCTAGCAATCCCTGCATCTTTTTCCGAATCTTCCCCCCTTCCCCCTACCCCATCGCTAGTCTCATATACAAAGAAAGGACGAAAAACCTCTATGAAAAGCCTAGTAAACAATGTGGTACAAAAGCAACCGGGGATTGAGCAAAATCGTTGGATATCTTTTAGAAAAGACAGATTAATGTAAATATTCCGGAAGATTGTTCCTGCAGGAGAAAGAGAATTCAATTCGCTTCTTCCTTCCTTCTTTTGATAAGGCTCTTTGGAAATTAAATAACGAAACCTCTCAATAGACGTTTTTAAAAAACTTTCAAATCTCATAAATATCTTGATGTAATTCAGAATAAAAATAATGCCTGAAATGTTTTTTTTTATTATTTACAAAACATTGCAAGCACTTTCTCTAAAGAATATAAAACAACGCTAGTAATAAAAAAAAAAAAAAATGTAAAGTCAATTCCTACTTTTTTTTTTTTTCATTATATTGCAGAAAGTCCTTTTATAAATAATTTTCATTCATTTTTTTAAGTTTATCTGGCGCCATCTATTGGCAGATATATGCAACTTAAATCTTAAAAAAACTAAAATTAATTAATTAAATTTAATTATTGAATTAATATTTGAAAACACTGTTAAAAAATGTATTTGAACTTGAATGGATGAATAAAATGTATTTTATTAACGATTGAAAATTTGAACAAGATATATATATATATAGAGAGAGAGAGTGAGCTAATAGAAGGAATTGAAGAAAATATAATTTTTTTTTTTAAATAAAATAAAAATAGTACCAAGCGTTATTTTCTTGCAGTATTTTTTTCCCCTTATTCTCAAATATAATGGATTATATAATAAAAACAAGTAATATAAAATTTTTTTAAAGTAAATTCCTACTTTTTTCCACTAATTGCAGAAAAACCTTTATAAATAATTCGCATTCATTTTTTAAATTTATCTGACGCTATCTATTGGTAGATACATGCAATTTAAAACTAAAACAAATAAAATTAATGAATTAAATTTAATTACTGAAATAATATTTGAAAAAACTGTATTAACATCCTGTGTCATCCACTACAAGTTAAAAAAAAAAATGTATTTGAACTCGAGTGGATGAATAAAAAGTATTTTATGAACGATTGGAAATTTGAACAAGATATAAATAGGGAGAGTGTGAGCTAATAGATGGAATTGAATAATAGGTTATAATTATAAGAGGTTATTACATACAAAAAAGTTTTTTCAAAAACTTTTTGGTGTTTAAATACTACAGGTGTATATTATTATGTAAGTTAAATAAGGGAAAAAAGAATACTGCAGGGAAAATATCGTGCGTGTAAAATGTGCGTTTGGTGATATTTTAGTTGAATTTAAAAGAAAGTTTCTTTGGTTAAATCGTTTCTAATATTAATATACAAGATTAACTTAAGTATAGTTGTATATTAAGTTATTATTATTAGTTAAATATGCTATTTAACATACTTGAGCAACGATAAAAATTATTGTTAAATAACAATTTTAAAATTCTAAACAAATCAAAATTTCTTATAACGATGATTCGAGAAAATTAGTAAAACTTAGAGAACTTATCTTTAAAATTTATCATCATAAATATATTTTTAAATTTAATATTAAATAATTTTAATTGTAAAAATAAACAATTAAAATTAATAATTGAATACAATTACAATTAAAATTACAATTAAAATAAACAATTAAATAAAGTCATTTATTTCATTTTCACTTGTAAATATTTTATTGACATCAATTTTAAATGGTACATAATTTTTTTTTCTATTTGAACAGTAGAACAAAATTTTGTTACTAATTCTATTCTCAAAAAGTTTTGTTTAATTAATAAAAATTTTTTACAGTTAGTTTCACTTATGCTTGATACAGCATTTAAACATTTAAATGTTTAAAAATTTTACAAGCTTGATTAAAAGTGTGAGATGCCTTTTGTAAATGTATTTGTTTTAAGTTTTAAAATAAACGAAATTCTACCAACCTTTTTCAAAATTGATTAGTACAAACGCTTAATTACAAATTATTTTAAAATTAATTCTGATATTTTAATAACTTCCAAATGAAAATCACACAAAATATATGCATATATTTTTATATTTCATCTCGTTTACAGAAAGAACTTGAATTTTGAATAAAAAATCAACTTGGATTTTGTGCAATAATTCGTTATTATGATATTGTAAAGTGTTGCACAAACTTGAAAATTTTTTTGCATTAGCAAATTTTATTCGAAAAATGTAGTAAGTAATTAATGCTTTAAATACATACTGCTATTTATTAATGTTGTAGTAATTAATGCTTTCAAATTTTATTATAACACGGGCGGGGAGAGGGGGGGGGGTCGTGGATGTTGCATTTGTTGTCCAATAATGCCCCATATGTGCTCCATGGGTGAAAGATGCTACCAAGGCAACAGCATATCACACTCTGCAGAGCATGTTGGGCGATAGCAGCCCTAAGGGTACAAGCTTTATCCCTTTAGAAAATAACCCCCTGGAATAGAAATAAAGATTCAATGACCATCTGACATAGTTAGCTATTTAGATAATAACAAATTTGCTGTCTAGATGCAAGGAAAAGGGTTTTTGTGTTGCTTCTGTTGTAGGAAATTGCTTCCCAGACCATAACTCTATGCTTAAGTGTAGTCTGTCTACGACGTAGACAGACTGGCCCTAAACCCTCTTCTTGTCTCCTTAACCAACATAAGGTCATCATCGACACTAAGATAGAAACAACTGTCATATGAGAACACACCAGATGTCCACTGCTCCTTCTAATTAGTTATAACTTGATATCACTGAAAGTGCAAATGCTGGTGATTTCAAATTAGAGGCATGAACACTATAGAGCTTCTTCTCGAAGCTGTCCTTCAAGAATTGATTTAGTATCATTCGCTGTGTCCCTCTCGTGCCAACAGAAGCTCGAAAGTTTGCTGTAGATGCAAAGTGATGCGCTATGGACATATTATGAATGCAGCAGCCGTCCCTCTCAGTAATGGCTCATGTGGGAATGGAGCCTAGTTTTCTTAAGACAGCACCGTTCCCGTTACCACTGCTGCCAACAATCATACACAGTAAATATAAACCTGCCAAGTCATTCTGTAATATTGAGAAAAGATCCCTTTTGCCATCCATATAAAATTCTTCCAATTAAATCCAAAAATCCATCCAAATCCAGCTTGCCTATTACATATGCTCTTTTAAATTTAATAAGCTGATGATATTGCTTTTTAAGTCGCCTTTGAGGCATTCTTTACTCAACCTCCAATACTGTCTTCCAGCTGCTCATACTGTCTTCAGCTTCAGATACTGTCTACTGCTTTCTATGTCGCCTTTAAGATATTATTTATTCAACTTTTAATACTATCTTCCGGCAACTTATACTGTCTTCAAACTTACAAGCAGAAAATAAATTACATTGTAACCATTTCTTTATCCTCCAGTCTTATTCGTTTAGCGAAATTTAAAAAGACGCCATCTTTCAGACGTCCAAACAGGACTCTCAAGTTTTGTTTATCCAACTCAAACTCCTTCTCGGAATTGTTGGTTTATTTCCCGTTTATATATATATTGTTTATTGCTAACCTTATAGCAGTCGTATATTTTATGTGCTTTTCCAAGAAAAAAAATATCACACAGCCTATTTAAAATCTTCGGTTATATGGCTCGTTTTCTTTCTCTACCGACATGTGAGCATAACATTAAGCAGCTGTATAAATTTACATATCAAAGACCTTTGAGACATTACATTAAAATACTCTTTCGAAAATATTTTGAAAGATGACAATGCAAGCAGTTAATGCAATTTATCTATACAATGTTATAATCGCTATACCTGAATCTGACGAAAATCGCTTATTTGAAATTCGCATTGTATGATTGTATGATTTAAACAAAACACTAATTTAGAAGAAAATTATTTAAAAAAATCGCAGCTCTTCATACTGTCAACTCTCTGTAATATATCGCTCTCTAAAATATTGCAAATATTGCACACCTCTAAAGAGATGCTTGGTAATAAAAGAAAAAAAAAATGATAATGTTGAAGATTTTCCGTTGTAGAATATATAAAATGTATAAGTCAAATTTAAAAAACAAATCAGAAAAAATTAATAAAAAAGGTTTATCAACGGAAAAATAATTGAGAAGAGCAATGGTTGAAATTAATAATAATTTAAAAAATTCTCTCAAACCGTGAATCATTTTTTTCTAATGCAGCTGGCAAATACGTAGACAGTTGTCTTGGATGCCTTAAGACAAGCGTTTCACAGATGTTACTCACTTTGCATTACCCAGGGGGCGCGTGTCACTTGAAGATAAGCCACGGACGCAGAGCAACAATTCCCCCGCAGTGCTCTACAATCCTATTAGACCGGGACCTATGGTTCAAAGTGGATTAAGAACCACTACAGACATCCATAGTACTACCGGGACTCGAACCCGAAACCTGTGTTACTGGGCGCCAGCCACTCGGCCATTCAGGACCCCAAGCTGTGAATCAAATCGTGCTTTTAATGATTCTATGTTCATGAAAAGATCATTAATTCATTCAGAACGTGGTTTCTATGGTGACGCTATTTTGATTAGTAAAGTCAAAATAATAGCAGAAAATTGTAAGTAAAATGCGATAGTGGTATTAAAAGAAAAATCTCGAACTATGTATTCCAGTTATGTAGAAAATTAGCAAGTAGATATATCGGATAGATTTAAACAGAGCGGCGTAAGAGGGTAGAACGGTAATTTCAGAGGGGTTTTATTAACAATAAAAATAATTTGAATTTGTAATAACTAAAATATTAAATTAAGTAACATGAAAAGAAAAATTAATTAAAAAAAATCCACAATAACGATTAAACTTTTAATTCAATCAGATATATCTGAGAAGGACCACTAATAAGTAATAGATTCGACCATTTTTGCTTTTCATACTGATGTGCACCTATCCAGACAATCAGTGGTCAAACTATAACTCCTATTTCGTGTAAATTAGGGTGTTGGTGTATATTATACTAATCTAATATAACAATAGATGCCTGATATCCGAATGTCTGGCGCTCAGTACTACCGGTTCGCTTCGGGCTCAAGTCCCGGCGGTGCCATGGATTCTTCTGTTGTTGTTTCTTATCCCATTTGGCTGGCCAAGCCCACTAGCTCATACGTACTCATGATTGAAGGGAAAGGAAGCAGCTTCTGTTGTGATGGAGCACCCGTAGGTAGAAGTCTGACTTTGGCTCCGTGACGTTCTTACAGTCATAGGAGACCGGGACCTACGGCTTAAAGTGGATTCCGGACCACTACAAATATCCATGGGCACCGCCGGGATTTGAACCCGATACCTGTGGTACCGAGAGCCAGAGCGCTAGCCACTCGGCCATCAGGCCCCTGAAGGATTCTTCTAGTGGTTCGAAATCGACTACAAACAGTAGCTCCTGATCCAGTATGATTGTTTTGCGTAAAGGAAAAGAAAGCATCACATGTTTCGGAATCTGCCAATAAGCAGACGGCATTGGCCCACCCTGTGTCTGTTCTGCCATTAACGACAAAAAATCTATATAATAATATTGCAACCATGCTTCCTCCTACGCACTGCAAGAGCGCTCCCTGTGGCCTTCTGGAGAAATGGTCATTAGAGCTCTAGACTATCATCCGAGAGGACGTACAGCGCAAATGGCGCTGCCGCTGTTTAGTACAGAGCAATCACAAGCTTCTGTTGAGAAACGCTTAGTTCAAAGTCTCTCATCCCGAGAGGAAATATGCTCTACCCAACCTATGTATAAACTGGCCTACAGACTCTCACGCAGAGATATAGTTTATTCTGCGCATCCCACGCAAACCTGAGTATCTTTATTTTCGGTCTAGAAGTGGAGTCCTTCCACGTATCGAGAATTACATGTCTTTAAATGTATTAAATGGTGTATGTCTCTAATTGTGTGTATGTGGTGTTTGTGCGCGTGTAAATAAAGCTGTGTGTTCTCAAACATGTGCCTCAAGTCTCAATCCAACCACACCTAGTAACAATGCAGCTGCACAACCTACAACACTACAATCTGGCGCCTAACGTGGGATCCATTTGTGTATTACCACTATATATTATAACACATTTTCAATTGTGAATTCAAATTTTTTTGGGGGTTTTCATTGTCTTATAATTTCACATCTGATTTTCAAATTTTACAGTGGTTCTTTTTTATTGTTTTGCCGCATAATATTCATTCTAATATCTCTTTATACAGCCATAAAGATTTAAGATGGGAAAAAAAAAAAAAAAAAAGCTTACAAAGATAAAAAAGTGCATTTAATTCCAAATGAAATTAATAAACAGAAACTTGAACTCTTCTCATTTCGGTTTTCTCTCGGGAATATTTACAATAAATGTAAATTAAATATTAAATTAAATAGATATCACTATTTTATTAAATTAACTTCTCACCCATCTAAGTGAAACAACAGAGTGATATTTAGACTGTGATGTTGGCGCCGGATTTGAAGTGATTGACATTTAAATTATGAAAATAAATATTTTCTCTCTGTCCACAAGGCATATCCATTGTGAAGACAGATAAGGTATTAAATATTTATTATTTCATAAATAATAAATATGCGTTTGAAAGTTGTAAATATCATCAAATGTCAAATGTGTTTCGATTTGACAGCCAAATGTGTTTCGAAAGATGTATATATATCAATTTTTTCATTGAACATCAACTACTGGCATGAACATTTTGGTTGGGTTGTATGGGTTGTTATATGGGTTGTTTTCATTCATTTATGCAATTCATAGATAAGAGATTAAGGTAATGGCTTACATATGTCTGTATTTTTTATTATTACATTAGTTTGATGTTTTTAAAAAGAAATGAAGCGAGGAACGTCACAAGTCAACGTGTAAAACTTTGTTTATTATGCGGACAGATGCCTAAGGAAACCTCATTAACATTTGAGATACTAGAAAACTTCCTGGAAAACACTCACGTAATCATTTCGATCATAGTGAATCATACTTTTTTAAACAAACAAATCCTATATTTTATACGGTTTGATAAAGACACGTAAAATAACAGATGAGCACCGAACCGATCTCATTTGTAATCTCTTAGCCCAGCTGACCAGGATTTTTTAAATGCAAGCAAATAACTAAAGACTTTTGTTTTCACATTCAATGAATGATTTCACATTCAGTTTTTCGTCAAATTTTCACATTCAATGAATTTAATAACAAGCTTCTTATAAAAAAGTAAATTATTTAATCCAAAGCCAATCTATGGCTGTATTGTGATTTCAATATAGCAATAACCTCATATTTTCCTGAAGAAAATCTCTTTCCGCTACCGTAAGACAGCAGCTAACATTGCCTTTCTTCATCTGACTTGTGCACAAATAAGAAAGTCCTATGTTTTGGGCCAGAAAATATTCTCCCTTCCCCCTAACGGTTGAGAAAACACGGAGATTACACGATAATATCTAACGTATGAAGCATTATTTATACAGACCTGGTATTCTGAGATAAACGAGAAAAAGAATATATATAGATACTTTTATACATACACAACCATATATATATATATGCTTGTTTCATCAGAAATTTCATACTGAGCGGAAGTTATCTTCACAGACGAAAGAATTCGGAGAAATATTCAACGAGTGGAATATTTAGCGGACTTGAAAATAGTGAAAATTATTTTTCCATGAATATAAGTGTACTGGGAATGGCATCAGCAAAAACTTTTACTGTGGATAAAGAGTTTAGAAATGCTAGGCACATCCGATGTCCAAAAATATTTGAAATATTTGTAAATATAATTTCTATTTGCATTTGTTAGAATGATTTATCATAATGCGAATAAGATGGTTATGATTCGGAAAAATTCTTATTCAAGAATGCAGTTTTAAATTGTTATTGTTTCGGTAATTCGAATTCCTAAGATGTGAATATTTTTTCCCCGTCTGAAATAATTTATTTAAGTTTTGATGGCAAATTTTATCTAGATCTTAGTGACAGGGCTTATAAAACGGATTTTTCCATATCTACGCCATATTTTTTTTTAATTATGGCAATTTATTTAAATCTATCTTTTAATTAAATGAATTCCTTACATTTTAAATTAGAATTATTTAGAAATTTTATTAACGATTCTATGAACGTTAAATTTGAAGAAAAAGAATGTTTCAAGGTTACATTAGAAAAAAATAACAGAGTTAAAATTCATAATTATTCTTAAGAAATTCCAAATTTCGCAAGATTATTCTTTCACCTCTTCTTCTATTCTATTCTTCTAATATTTCTGATAAACGTGACTTTAAAACAAGGATTTAATTAATGTTGGATATACGGGAATGAATATTTAACTTTAATATCTGATTTTTTTTTTTTTTTTTTGCATTTCCCTTTTGATGAATTGAAAATCTTCATTTTTTGGGAGATATGACAATTTATTTAAAACTTTGTTTAATTAAAATAATTTTTTACATTCTAAATTGCAATTATTTAGGAATTTCATTAACGATTCCATGAATATTATATTTGAAGAAAAATAACTCCTCATGGTTCTATTAGAAAAAAAAAATAAACGAGATATTCATAATTATTGTGAAACTATTTTGTCTGCACAGTTTCTTATATTAGAGATTAATTTGCTGAAATTTTCAAGAGAACAGCTTTTATACAACCGGTACATAAAAAAATAAGTATAAAAATGATATATGCATATATATATCAGATTCAGATTATATTTTCTAGTTATAAAAAGCAATTCACTAATAATATAATATATTTATGTTTTTATAATAACTAATTATAAAAACAATTAATATTTATTGTTTAATTTTAGTAACCTATATTAGGTAAATAGATTAAGTAAATAGAAGGTAATTAATATTTACCTTCTATTTACTTAATCTATTTACCTAATACAGGTTACTAAAATTCAATGTAAGGTTTGACAATTTAGGTTTCGAAAATTTCAGATAAACATGACATTAATTCAAGGATTTAATTTCTGATAGATAGTTATATAGAAATGATATGTTAGGCTTTTTTCATGACAATTTTAATTAATTAAAAATCTATGTTTTGTGTTTTGTGATCTATATTTATATTCTTATACCTACACTCTATATCTTCTTTTTATCCTTCATTTGCGCAACAGCCCCATGTTGGGTCATGGCCCTCTGTCAACTGGCAGATTATGTGACAGGAGAAGTGTTTTTACGGCGTAGGGTTGTCAGCCCTATCGTCCTATTATACCCTACAAATATCCATGGTCAATCCGGGACTCGAACCTTAAACCTAGAGCTTTGGTCACTCTGCCATTGGATTAATATGATTTAATTAGGACTCGTAAAATAAGAGACCATCACAGAATTTGTAATTCTCCAACTCATTAACACACACGATTATCTACAGCCGAACTGATCAAACCATGACTAGCATTTTTCAAAAGCAAAAAAATAAATACAGATATTTATTTTCACATTTAATGAAGAATCCCAAGATTGTTAATAAAAGTAAATTATTTATCAAAAGCCAATGGACGGATGCATTGAGATTTCAATATATCAATAACTTCATACTGTCTTGAAGAAAACCTCTTTCCGCTACCGTACGACAGCAGCTAACATTGGCTTTCTTCATCCGGCGTGCACAAATAAGAAAGTCCTATGTTTTGAGCCAGAAATTATTCTTCCTTTCCCCTAACGGTTGAGAAAACACGGATATTACATGATAATATCTAACGTATGAAGCATTATTTATACAGTCCTGGTATTCTGAGATAAACGTGAAAAAGAATATATATATATGCTTTTATACGTATACATACATATATATATATATGCTGGTTTCGTCAGAAATTTCATACTGAGTGGAAGTTATCTGCACAGACGAAAGAATTCGGAGAAATATTCAAAGAGTGGAATATTTAGCGGACTTGAAAAGAGTGAAAATTATTTTTCCATGAATATAAAGTTACCGGGAATGGCATCAGCAAAAATTACTACTGTGGATAAAGAGTTTAGAAATGCTAGACACATCCGATGTCCATATATATTTGAAATATTTGTAAATATAATTTCCATTTGCATTTGTTAGAATGATTTATCTTAAGGCGAATAAGATAGTTATGAATCTGGAATATTTTAGCTCAAGAATGCAGTTTTAAATTGTTATTGCTTCGGTAATTCGAATTCCTAAGATGTGAAGGTTTTTCTTCCCTGCCTGAAATAATTTAATAAAAATTTTGTTGGTAAAATTATCTAGATCTCTAATCAGTGACTGTGATTTTAAAAAGGATTTTTCCATACCTACTCCATAGTATTTTGGGGGTATGACAATTTATTTAAATCTATCTTTTTTAATTAAATAAATTCTTTACATTTTAAATTAGAATTATTTGGAATTTCATCAAAGATTGCATGAATGTTATATTTGAAGAAAAATAATGCTTTTCTTTTCCATTAGAAAAAACAAGTGAAAATTCATAATTATTCTTGGAAATTCTTTTATCTGATCATAAAATGAACCACATTTATTCAACCTAAACATAACCAAATAGGTATAAAAATGATTTATACTTATATCAGATTGATTTTTCTAGTTGTAAGAATCAGTTTATTAATAATATAACACATTTATTTATGATTTTATAAATTTTTTTACCTAATATTGGATAATCGTCATCATCAGTAATGCAAGAATGCATTATAGTCTAATAGCATAGTGCATTATGGGCCAAGATTCCGAAATATGAGATGCTTTTATTTTTACAGGGTAGGGTGGTCAGCGCTACGTCCAAATCGCTAAAGTCAAATGAGACAGGGTCATACGGTTTAAAGTGGATTCCCAAACACTCACAAACAAATATGGTACCGTCGGGACTCGAACCCAAGACCTGGGGTACCGAGCTCTAGTTACTCGGCCATTAGGCCCCGTATGTCTTAATTAAGACAGGTAAAATAACTGATGAGCACCGAATTTTTAATCTCTTATTCAGGAACGGACAGGACTTATCTACTGCCCAGCTGACCATGACCAGGAGTTTTCAAATGTAAGAAAATAAACACAGATTTTTATGTTCACATTCAATGAAGAATCCCAAGATTGTTAATAAAAGTGAATTATTTAAAAAAAGGCCAATGGACGACGCATCGTTATTTCAATATAGCAATGACCTCATATTTTCCTGAAGAAAATCTCTTTCCGCTAACATTAGCCTTCTTCATCTGGCTTGTGCACAAATAAGAAAGTCCTATGTTTTGGGGCAGAAAATATTCTCCCTTCCCCCTAACGGTTGAGAAAACACGGAGATTACACGATAATATCTAACGTATGAAGCATTATTTATACAGCCCTGGTAGTCTGAGATAAACGAGGAAAAGAATATATATATACTTTTACACATATACATAGCCATATATATATGCTTGTTTCATCAGAAATGTCATACTGAGCGGAAGTTATCTGCACAGACGAAGGATATACAACTGTTTTATCCAAAAGTTTCGCTATAGATGAGACTGATGTAAATCTCTTATTTGAAATTCGCATTGTATGAATTACACTAACAAAACACTAATTTAGAAGAAAATTATATAATAAAATTGCAGCTCTTCATACTGTGAACTCTCTATAATTTAGCATTCTGTAAAATATTGTAAATATAATCCTTTAAAGAAATACTTGACAATAAAAGAAAAAAAATAATAATGAATTTTTTCCGATGTAAATATATATAAAATGTATATGCCAAATTAAAAAAAAAAAGATCAGGAAAAAAAATTAGTTTAAAATTTTGTCGATCAACACAGAAATGAGTAAAGCAATGATTCATAATAATAATAATAATTAAAAATCAAACTAACTGTATTAAAACATCCTTTTAATATTTCTGTAATCGTAGAAAAGATAATTAATTCAATCAGAACGTGGTTCCTATGGCGACGCCATTTTGATTAGTAACGCCAAAATGACAGCAGAAAATTGGAAGTAAAATTCGGCAGTAGTATCAAAAGAAAAAACAATTAATATAAAAAAATGTTTTTAAGTCAATTCCTACTTTTTTTCACTATATTAAAGGAAGTCCTTTATAAATAATTTTCATTCATTTTTTTAAGTTTATCTGGCGCCATCTAATGGTAGATACATGCAACTTAAATCTAAAAAAAAAACTATAATTAATTAATTAAATTTAATTACTGAATTAATATTTGAAAAACTGCATTAACATCAAGTGTCATCCACTGCAAGTTCAAATGGATGAATAAGAAGTATTTTATGAACGATTGAAAATTTCAACAAGATATATATAGGGAGAGTGTGAGCTAATAGAAGGAATTGAAAAAAGAAATCGAATCGGGCATACCGATTATATAAAAAACTGACAAGAAGCCAAGTAAGTGGCAGAGCAATTAAGAGTAGCCATTTAAAGAAGAGTGGCGTAATAGGGTAGAATGCTAATTTTCATTGGGGTTTTATTTACAATAAAAGTAATAATAATTTTTAATAGTTAAAGTTTAAAAATTAGTAATATGAAAAAAATAGAAGAAAACAGCTTTGATAGAGTATACCTGAATACTCACCAACACTTAAGGTACTTGAAAAGTCATGGAAAAGTTTCATGCAACCATCCCAATGATAGTGAATCATACTTATTAATGCAAGTAACTCTTCCATTTAAATGGCTTAATTAAGACACGTAAGAAAACATATGAGAAACGAATTTATAATTTTTTATTCATAATGTATAAATATGAAAAATTATTTTTCAAGACACTGTCGCTAAGATCTAGATAATTTTACCATCAAAACTTTATTAAATTATTTCAGACAGGAAAGAAAAACACTCACATTTCATGAATTGAATTACCGAAGCAAAAACAATTTAAAATTGCATTGTTAAATGATAACTTTTCCCGAATCTTAACCATCTTATTCGCATTTTGATAAATCATACTAACAAATAGAAATTATACTTATAAATATTTCAAATATTTTCGCGCATCATATGTGTCTAGCATTTCTAAACTCTTTTTCCACAGTAACAATTTTTGTTGATGGCAATCCCAGTACATTTATATTCATGGAAAAATGCTCACTTTGCATTACCCAGGGGGCGCGTGTAACTTGAAGATAAGCCACGGACGTGGAGTAACAATGCCACCGCAACACTCTACGATCCTATTAGACCGGGACCTACGGTTTAAAGTGGATTCCGAACCACTACAAACATCCATGGCACCGCTGGGACTCGAACCCGCAACCTATAGTACCGAACGCTAGCCGCTCTGCCGTTCAGGCCCCTCCCATATAATATTTATGGAATCGTTAATGAAATTCGTAAATAATTTTAATTTAAAATATAAAGAATTGTTTTAATTAAATGATTGATTTAAATAAATTTCCATATCCTTAAAAAATGATGATTTTTTAATTGTTTAAAAGGGGTATGCAGAAAAAACCGAGATATTTAAGGTAAATATTATCAAATATCTAAATAAATAAATCTTGGTTTTAAACGGGATGTTCATCAAAATTTTTCGAGAGATGGAATATAAGAAAAATAGAAAGAATAATGTTGAGAAATTTAGAATTTTTTAGGAATGGGTATGAATTTTCTTTTATTTTTTTTAATGGACCCCGAAACATTCTTTTTCTTCCCATATATATTCATGGAAATTCGTAAAAAATTCTAATTTAAAATGTAAAGAATTCATTTAATTAAAAGATAAATTTAAATAAAATGTCATACCCCAAAAAAATGTTGGTGTAGATATGAAAAATCTGTTTTAAAGGCACTTTTCATAAATATCTAGATAATATTACTATCAAAACTTTATTAAATTATTTCAGACAGGAAAGAAAAACATTCACATTTCATGAATTCGAATTACCGAAGCAATGACAATTTAAAACTGCGTTCTTGAATGAGAATTTTCACCATCATAACCATCTTATTCGCATTATGATGAATCATTCTAACAAATGCAAATGGAAATTATATTTATAAATATTTCAAATATTTTGGACATCGGATGTGTCTAGTATTTCTGAACTCTTTATCCACAGTAACATTTTTTGCTGATGCCATTCCCAGTACATTTATATTCTTGGAAAAATAATTTTCACTATTTTCAAGCCCGCTATATATTCCTCTCGTTGAATATTTCTCCAAATTCTTTCGTCTGTGCAGATAACTTCCGCTCAGTATGAAATTTCTGATGAAACAATCATATATATATATATATGTTTATGCATGTATACGTATAACAGTGTTATATATTCTTTTTCTCGTTTATATCAGAATATCAGGGCTGTATAAATAATGCTTCATACGCTAGATTTTATCGTGTAATCTCCATGTTTTCTCAACCGTTAGGGGGAAGGGAGAATATTTTCTGGCCCAAAACATAGGACTTTCTTATTTGTGCACAAGTCAGATGAAGAAAGCCAATGTTAGCTGCTGTCTTATAGTAGCGGAAAGAGATTTTCTTCAAGAAAATATGAGGTTATTGGTATATGGAAATCTCAATGCATCCGTCCATTGGCTTTTGATTAAATAATTTTTTTTTTTCACATTCATTTAACAAAGCTTCGATAAGCACCAAATTCATAATCTCGCTTTCAAAAACAGCATTGACTCATTTGCTTTCGATCACTAGTCACTTAAGTATGGCTAGACGTTTTAAACCTCGAAAAAATATACGTTAAAAATATAATAGTATTTTGTTATTTACAATTTGTAAGTAAATTTCTAAAACATATTTCACTTTGTTATTGAAAAATAATTTAATATTACTGAATTGTTATTTAAGAATGTATAATGGAAATCGCCGATTTTAACTATAACTATCTATCAGAAAATTAATACTTGCATTAATGTCATATTTATCAGAAAGTTTCGAAAACTAAATCGTCAAAATCATATATTTTAACTACATTTATTCGATATTATCCTGTTTAAACTTTATTATGGCTGTAGGACGTAGGGCTGAAAAGGATACCCCGTAAAAGAAAACCTCTTGTCTTGAAATCTACAAGAATGCAGACGGCATTGGCCCACCTTTGAACTGGTGAGCCACTGGTGAGCCACTGGTGATGATGATGAATATCCAATATTAGATAAAATTTCTTGTAAAATCATAAAAAAAAATATATTATATTGTTAATGAATTGATTCTTGTAACATGAAACATGAATCTAAATCTAATATATAAATTATTTTTGTATCAATCCTGTTATGTACCGGTAGCATAAATGCTGTTCTTTTTAAAAATTCAGCAAATTAATCTCTAAATCATTTTGTCGGTACAGTTTTTTTAATAATAAATTGTACAGACAAAAGAATTTCGTTGGAATAATGAGGAATTTTACTCTTATATTTTGTTACCTAATGGAACCTTGAAGCATTTTTTTTCCTATACAACAATCGTTAATAAAATTTCTCAATAATTATAATTTAAAATGTAAAGAATTCTTTAAAAGATAGATTAAGTAAGATCACAGAACTCCCCCCCCAAAAAATATATATATGCGTATATATTAAAAATCCTTTTTAAAAGCACAGCCACTAAGATCTAGATAATTTTATCATCAAAACTTTATTAAAATATTTCAGACAGGAAAAAAAAAAATGTCTCGCATTTTAGAAATTCGAATTACCGAAGCAATAAAAATTTAACTAAAACTGCATTCTTGAACCAATATTTTCCCGAATCATATCCATCTTATTCGCATTATGATAAATCATTCTAACAAATGCAAATGGAAATTATATTTAGAAATATTTCAAATATTTTTGGACATCGGATGTGTCTAGCATTTTTAAACTCTTTATCCACAGTAACAATTTTTGCTGATGGCAATCCCAGTACATTTATATTCATGGAAAAATAATTTTCACTACTTTCAAGTCCGCTAAATATTCCACTCGTTGAATATTTCTCCGAATTTTTCGTCTGTGCAGATAACTTCCGCTCAGTATGAAATTTCTGATGAAACAAGCATATATATATATATATATATATATGGTTATATACCTATATGTATAAAAGTATATACATATATTCTTTTTCTCGTTTATCTCAGAATGCCAGGGCTGTATAAATTTAGCTTCACACGTTAGATATTATCATGTAATCTCCGTGTTTTCTCAACCGTTAGGGGGAAGGGGGAATATGTTCTGGCCCAAAACATGTGATTTTCTTATTTGTGCACAAGCCAGATGAAGAAAGCTAATGTTAGCTGCTGTCGTACAGTGGCATAAAAAGATTTTCTTCAGGAAAATATGAGGTTGTTGCTGTATTGAAATCTGAATGCATCCGTCCATTGGCTTTTGATTGAATAGTTAGTTTTTTTTAACAATTTTAGGAATCTTCGTTGAATGTGAAAATAAAAAACTTTGCTTATTTTATTGTGTTTGAAAAATTTTGGTCATGGTTTGATCAATTAGGTCACAGATAAGTAGCTTCTGTTTTTGAATAAGAGATTGCAAATTCTTTTTATACCAGCTGCGTAAATGTCGTTACTTAAACTTTGTCATAAAAAAACTGTACAGACAAAAGAATTCCATAAGAATAATTATGAATTTTAACTCTTTTTTTTCTAATATAACCGTAAAACTGTAATTTTCTTCCCATATAACATTAATGCAATCGTTAATGAAATTTCTAAATAATTCTAATTTAGAATGCAAAGAATTCTTTTAATTAAAGATAGGTTTAAATAGATCGTTATATCCCGAAAAAAAAAATGATGATTTTTCATTTGATTAAAAGTGGTATGCAAAAAATAAGTATTTAAAGTAAATATTCATTCCCGAGTATGTATCAGAAATTAAATCCTAGTTTTATGGTCAGGTTTAGCAGAAATTTTTAATGAATAGAATAAAAGAAGAGCAAAAATAATATTCTTGCAAATTTAGAATTTCTTAAGAATAATTATGAATTTTAATTACTTTATTTTTTTTTCTATTGGATCCTTGTAGCATTCTTTTTCTTCCCAGACAACATTCATGCAAAATTTAATAAAATTCCTAATTAATTCTAATTTGAAATGTAAAAAATTCATATAATTATAAGATAGATTTAAATAAAATTTCATATCCTCAAAAAATATGGCGAAGATATGAAAAATCCTTTTTAAATGCACTTCCCCTAAGATCTAGATAATTTTACCATCAAAATTTTATTAAATTATTTCAGACAGGAAAAAAACCCTCACATTTGAGGAATTCGAATTACCGAAGCAATAACAATTTAAAACTGCGTTCTTGAATGAGAATTTTCCGAATGATAACTATCTTATTCGCATTATGATAAATCATTCTAACAAATGCAAATGGAAATTATATTTATAAATATTTCAAATATTTTGGACATCGGATGTGTCTAGCATTTCTAAACTCTTTATCCACAGTAACAATTTTTGCTGATGCCATTCCCAGTACATTTATATTCATGGAAAAATAATTTTCACTATTTTCAAGTCCGCCAAATATTCCACTCGTTGAATATTTCTCCGAATTCTTTCGTCTGCGCAGATAACTTCCGCTCAGTATGAAATTTCTAATGAAACTAGCATATATATCTATATATATGGTTATGTATGTGTAAAAGTATATCTATATTCTTTTTTCTCGTTTATCTCAGAATACCAGGGCTGTATAAATAAAGCTTCCTACGTTAGATATTATCATGTAATCTCCGTGTTTTCTCAACCGTTAGGGGGAAGGGAGAATATTTTCTGGCCCAAAACATAGAACTTTCTTATTTGCGCAGGAAAAGCTAATGTTAGCTGCTGTCTTATTGGAGCGGAAAGACATTTTCTTCAGGAAAATATGAGATTATTGCTGTACTGAAATTTCAATGCAGCCTTTCATTGGCTTTTGATTAAATAATTTACTTTTATTAACAATCCTGGGATTCTTTATTGAATGTGAAAATAAAAATATGTATTTATTTTCTTGCATTTGAAAAATCTTGGTCAGTTGGACTGCAGATAAGTAGTGTCTGTTTCTCAATTACAGATTACAAAAAACTCATCTGTTATTTTAGGTGTCTTAATTTAGCCATATAAAACGGAGGTGTTATTTGCATTTAAATGTACATTTCACTATCATCGTAATAATTTCATGGGAGTTTTCTAAGAAGTTTTAACGTATGTTAAATGTTGGCGAGGTTTTCTTAAGCATCAGTCCCCTTATCTTACAAAGTTGGATTTGAATCTTGGAATTCTTCATTGAATGCGAAAATAAAAATCTGTATTTATTTCCTTGCACTTAAAATCCTGTTTATCCATGGTGAGGATGACCAGGATCAGGTTTTTAGGATTAAGGATGACCATTCATGGAGGTAAAAATCGTTGGTTATTTACATAATTCGAGTCTTTTTCTGAATAAGAGATTACGTCTGTGGTTTTACGCGTCTCAATTACGCCATATAAAGTGGAGGATTATTTGCATTAAAAGTATGATTCAATCTCATCGAAATGATTGCATGAGAGCTTTCCAAGAAATCTCGCATATCTTAAATGCTGTTGAGGTTTCTTTAGGTGTATATCCCTATGAGTTTTACAGGTTGACTTGTGAAGTTCCTCAGTGACAAAGAGCAAGAAAATTCATACAATTATTCATAAAAGTTGGAGCTAACAAAATAGATTTCTGTTTATGATAGATATTTATTTCCGTGAATTAAAAAATTCGCCATTGACAGCAACTGAATTAAGTGTTTTTTAGGTAACAGGTCTTAAACACAAAGATCTCTAATATATGTTTTCCAATTATGTTCTATAATAATTCAATATTTCTTCAGTAACAAAACGTATATAAAAGCACCATAATTTATAAAATTGCTTATAAAGTCAAAATTATAATATAATTTTTTATCCATTATAAATATTAATTTTGATGGATTTAAAAAAAGCATGTCAGAGATATATAGCAGCTGAATTAAAGCTTTTTCAACACCAAGGCTTGAAAATTTCTCCAATTATCATTTAATAATTCTCCAGAAACATTCAATAATTAAATGAATATTTAGCTTACATATCTGTTTTTTGCATTACCTTTTAATAAATTGAAAAATTTGTTTCGTGCTATATTATCCATATTTTTGTATCCACATTGTATATCTTCTTCGTCATTGGCGCAACCACCCCATGGTGGGCCAAGGCTATTTGCCTACTGGCAGATTCCGAGACAGAAGATATTTTCTTTTTACGGGATAGGGTTGTCAGCCCTACGCCATATACTGAATGGTTTGTCGCTCTACCGGCATTTTGTGCACATTTTAGGCTAATTAGACCGGGACTTACAGTTTAACGTGGATTCCGAACCACTAATAAACATCAATGTCCTCTCTAGAATTCGAACCAGAAGCCTGTGGCACCAAAGGCTAGAGAGCACACCAATTTTCAATCAGGCCGTGATTAAATCTCGGAGTTTGTGTCGCTATTCATTAAATTAACATTTATGAATATTTCTTTTTCATACTTTTCATTGCTTTTATGATAAATCTTTTGTTTTGTGTTAAGAAAAATATAGAAGTATAAATGTTTGTTAAATTTTTACATGGTTTGGTTTACCTCTCTACTGTCATATTTTGCGCACTCTACGCTAATTAGACCATGACATACAGTTTAACGTGGGCTCCGAACCACTAACAAATATTGGCTTCTTTTTCTTTTCTTAGCATTAATTGAGACGACTCTCAGTTGATTATATATATATATATATGGATATTACAAATACTTCTTTGAGCCCTCGCCAACCCCGTTGCTTACCTTACTCCTTTTTGCTCTTACATTGGAGTCCTCGTAGCAGATTGAGGACCACACCCAATGACATCCTTGTTGGTGGCGCCATCTATCGTCCTTTATATTAACAAATAGTTTACACAAACATCCATGCCACTGCAGGATTCAAACCTGTAGCCTATCTTACCAAAAGACAGAACGCTAACGATTGGTCATCATGCCACCTTTCCTAGTTGGATTCAGTAGGTTATCACATCATCAATAATTTTGTTGTTGTTTCTTATCCCACTTGGTAGACATCTAAACCAAGCCCACGAACCTGTGTGGTCTCATGGATGGAGGGACAGCGAGTAGCATCTGTTGTGATGGAGCACCTGTATGTAGAGTCTGACTTGGCTTCGTGACGCTGACATTTTTACGGAGTAGGATAGTCAGCTTTACGCCCAACGCTCTGTAGTCATATGAGACCGGGACCTACGGCTTAAAGTGGATTCCGAATCAGTACAAGCATCCATGGCACCGCCGTTTCTAGAACCCGAAACCCGTGGCCTCGAACGGCAGAGCGCTAGACACTCGGCCATTCAGGTTCATCAACAATAATTTTTGTATTATGATTGATGATTTATATTATTTGTATCTATATAAGAACATTTATATATAATATTCATTTAATTGCATTTATTCTTATTACGGAAACTAACACTTCTTATAAAACAGACGGAAAGATTTTACCAGTTCTACCATAAAGAATGTTCTTATTGAACTTTCCTGAAAAAAAACTATATATTCCCGCGGAAATGTTTCCTGTTATTGCTTTACCCTGGAACTTAGATTAGATTACAGTTTACTGCTATGAAGGTAATTATCATCAACAATAAGCACATAAATCGATAAATGATAAATTAATAAGATAATAAATAAAAAAATTAGATAATAAATAAACGATGCCTAACTGATAGGTTTTGTGCATATCCGGTGTTAAAACTATTGATTGGTAGGAAGAAAGATGCGATTCCTTCCAATGACAGCTTTGAGAATACTTGTTCTAAGTTCATTCCTTCTATCTTTATTAGTTAGATTTAGTAGGTTATATCATCATCAATGATTTTTGCACTTTTATTAAAATTTCTATTTATATAAGGACATTTATGTATTATATTCATTCAATTACATTTATTCCAAATACGAAAACTAACACTTCTTATAAAACAGACCTTACGAAACATACAGAAGATTTTAACCAATTCTACCATCAAGAATGTTCTTATTGAAGAATGAAACACTTTCCTGAAAAAAAAACCCAGTATATATTCCCGAGGAAATGGATCCTGTGATTGATTTACTCTGGAACTTAGATTAGATTACAATTTACTGCTATGAAGTTAATTGTAGAACTTTGAAAGTGTGAACAAGAAGAAAAAGAGATTTATCTGTGGCATACGGGCCATCGACTCTTTCTATTGATTTCGGCAGCTGTAGTAATTCTACCAATACTGTACGATAAAGAATGATTGGAATTGATTGCTCGAAAAACTGGAGGAATTATTGAAACCGATATATTCCGAATAAAATTGCAGAAATACTCTTTCTGGTAATTACCCGGCAGCGGTTGATGACATTCGCATGGATTAATGCCGTGAGATTTGGAGGAAAGAAATGGCACCATGTGGGATTCAAACCTTGTTATTGATTGAAGATACATTCTCATTTTTTTAAATGTCATTTTCGATAAAAAAAAAGATATTTTTCATTAAAAAATGTAATAATATCCACAAAATGTCCAATATATTTCTTTTAAAATGTTTGGATTGAAGTATTAAAGCTCATTTAACTATTAAAATAATTAGTTTCATTTAAGATTACATTTAACTATGGTTCATATAATGCCAAAATGTTATTATAAAACATTCTGGGTTCTTGTGACTCATCCTCAGTGTCTTGTAGCGCGGGACGGACATCCCATGAGATGTATACTCATTAAAGATACATTATCATTTTATTAAATGCAATTTTCGATAAAAATAAAAATAAAAAAAAAACCCAAAAATGTAGTAATGTTTGTAAAATGTTTGCATTGATGTAATGAATCTCATTTAAGTATTACAATATTTAACTTCATTAAAGATTGTATTTAACTATGATTCATCCAATGCTGAATATATATTCTGTGTTGTATTCTGTATTCTGTCCAATATTCTGTGTTGTTATGACTCATTCTCAGTGACCGGCAGTACGGACGGACATTCCATGAATCTACTCATGGATGAAAAGAAAGGGGGCAGTTTCTGTGGTGACGGAGCACCCGTAGGTAGAAGTGTGACTCGCTGAAGAAAGAGGGCAATGCAGGACGGACATACCTTGAGTTGTCTACTCATGGATAGATGGAGGGAAAGGGGGTATTGTGATGGAGCACCCGTAGGTAGAATTCTAACATGGATCCGTATCGCTAAAGAAGGTGTGTCTTTAGGGAAGAATTTTAGGATGAACTTTCCAACATTTGCCTATCATAAGAAAATCCCCGGTAAACTCCCACCAAGCAGTCCGACTAAGAAGACAAAATGAGGAATATCACAATCGCACCGAGTCTATTCCTTTTTGAAACAGTGTCTACAACAATGCCATCAATGGATTGAACATCAATCATAATAAAAAAATTAAGTCAAAAGTCGGGCTTAAAAAAATTAAGTCAAATAAAGAAATAATTCCCCGGGTTTACGTTTGAAACAAGGAATGTTTTTGTATCTTAATTGTTATCTCTTATTTATATTACGACTTCAGGATACATTTTTCTATAAATTTTCAATACTAAGAATGAGAACATATAATGTAACATCATTAATGCATTTAATATTACGATATCAACAATTTAATGCCAATCATACATTGTAATTTCAAAGGGAATATGCATAAATGTACAATGCTAAAAAAAATTATTCTGTTAACATCAAAAAACAAAAAATTTTAATGTGTTCATTAATTAACTCCTTTAGAAAGTCGAAGAAAATGATGAAAACAAATGAAGATATGATTAATATAACTTTCTGGACCATTTTCTATTCCAAGCAGAAAAGCTTATAATCCACATAAAATCATTTCCCTTACTTTTTCGTTTTATAATATTTATTAACATCAAAACAAAATATTCAGAGAATTCATGAATTCTTTTAAAAGAAAAAAAAATCGGATTTGAATAAGATTAACACAAAGTATCCAAAAATAAATAGAAACGTTTCTTTCCAGAACTCCAACTGGAATGGCAACAAATGCATCAACACTGCTCCAAACGATTCCCCCTCATGAAAACATCACCCTGCGAAGGCAAGGCAAGGCAGCGCTACAATCTATTCTAAGCCCTGGTCCCTTACAGTTTACGCGCCTTAATGTGGAACAACCGCTCTCTCGTGGTCGTTCGGTTCGAAAGACGGAGCGCTATTAATCATTTCAACGTAGTATTCCAGTTCGCTAACAACACCGTGGCAGTTGATTAGCCTCGTTTGCTGCTGCCTGCCTGCCGTCCTTTTCCCCCACCCTCAATAAAGCGAATTTCGGAACTGTAGAATTTTCTCACCAGAACAGTTGAAATCCCTCGGCCCCCCTTCCCCCATTACTCGGTGGCTCCCGAAGCCTTATCCAGGGCTCCATTAATAATGCATTACTCATTTTCATTGTCAGATCCAGATCAGCGCAGAAGACGTTCGGCTTCTGCTAAATTTTTGGCCTTTATTTTTCAATTTTATGCTTCACTTACAAATTTGTTACACAGCATGATGTATGTGCACTCGCAACGGAATCTTATTACTAAAACGTGCATGAAAAGGGTATTCACACACTCTGAGACGTGGATTGAAGCTTTAATTATTGACTTCTGGGGTATTAAATTTGTAAAAGAGTGATATTTAATGCCATTTGGATTAAAATTAGATTTTAATAAAAGGATTAAAGAAGGATAAAAGAAAATAGAGAGGTCTATCATTGAAACTTTATTTAATGCTTTATTTTATAAAATAACATGTTGTTTTTGAATCACATAGAATCTCACACAATTTTTAAAAACTGTGATTTTTAAGAGGCATTAAACAATATTAGTAATATTTATTATACTTAGGATTTGAATTCGGTTTAAAATTGAAGAAATTAAATACAAGAAAAAACTGTTATTAAATATTTATCTCATTTTTATTTTGTCATAAGAAATATATTTTTTTTTAATCATATGGAATTTCGCACAATTTTTTAGATTCACAGTGGACTTTATGAGGCATTAAACTTGCAAAGAGTAATATTTATTATATTTTGGTTTAAAATTATGTTTTAATATATAAATTAAATACAGAAAATTGCAATGAAAACTATTATTATTAATTTTAAAAAATGGAAAAGCTTTATAATCTGCATAAAATCATTTTCCTTACTTATTTTATAATGTTTATTAACACAAAAACAAAATATTCCAGAGCATTCATGAATACTCCTAGAAAAAAAAAAAAAAAAAAAAAAAACACCTATCCAGATTTGAATAAGATTAATACAAAGTATCCAAAAATAAATAGAAACATTTCTTTCCAGAACTCAAACTGGAATGGCAACAAATGCAATAACACTGCTCCAAACGATTTCCCCTCATGAAAACATCACCCTGCGAAGGAAAGGCGAGGAAGTGGCGTTGCAATCTATTCTAAGCCTGGTCCCTCACAGTTTACGCGCCTTAATGTGGAACAACCACTCTCTCGTGGTCGTTCGGTTCGAAAGACGGAGCGCTATTAATCATTTCAACGTAGTATTCCAGTTCGCTAACAACACCCTGGCAGTTGATTAGCCTCGTTTGCTGCTGCCTGCCTGCCGTCCTTTTCCCCCACCCTCAATAAAGCGAATTTCGGAACTGTAGAATTTTCGCGCCAGAACAGTTGAAATCCCTCGCCCCCTCCATTACCCAGCGGCCCCCGAAGCCTTATCCAGGGCTCCATTAATAATGCATTACTCATTTTCATTGTCAGATCCAGATCAGCGCAGAAGACGTTCGCCTTCTGCTTATTTTTGGCCTTTATTTTTCAATTTTATGCTTCACTTACGAATTTGTTATACAGCATGATGTATGTGCGCTCGCAACAGAATCTTATTACTAAAACGTGCATGAAAAGGATATTCACACACTCTGAAACGTGGATTGAAGCTTTAATTATTGACTTCTGGCGTATTAAATTTGTAAAGAGTGATATTTAATGCCATTTGGATTAAAATTAGGTTTCAATAAAGGAATTAAAGAAGGATAAAAGAAAATGACAGCGAGGTCTAGCATTTAAAGTTTATTTATTTTTTAATTCGTCATAGAAAATAATATATTTTTTTGAATCACATAGAATCTCTCACAATTTTTTAAAGATATAGAAGTGCCTTAAACGTAATGGAATAATATTTAATATTATTTGGATTAAAATTAGGTTTTAATAAAGAAAGATAAAAAAGATAGAGTGTTATATCATTGAAAGTTCATTTAATATTTCTTGTCTTAGAAAATAACATATTGTTTGTGAATCACATAGAATCTCACACATTTTTTAAGACTTGTAACGACCCTTAAATTCTTAAAGAGTAATATTTAATATTCTTTGTATTAAATTACGTTTTAATAAAGAAATTAAATATAAAAAAATGCAGTGAAAACTATTATTAAATGTTTATTTACTTTTATGTCACAAATAATATATTTTTGTTGGTTCTTTTAATATTTAATAATTGTTGGATTATAATTATATTTTAATAGATAAATTAAATAAAAAGAAAGGCAGTGAAATCTCTCTATAAAATTTTATTTTTTTCATAGAGAATTTCAGAGGTATAGGTTTTATAAATCTGATGGCCCTTATAGGACATTAAACTTGTGAAAGTAATATATATATAACATTTTTTGAATTAAAATTAAATTTCAATGGAGAAATTATATAAAATGAAAGGATGTGACAATTATCGTTAAAAGTTTTAGTTTTGTTTAGTTTTTAAAAGTTTAGTTTAATTTTAATTTAGTTTTTATTTTGTCACAGGAATCTACATATTGTTTGTGGATTATATATAATTTCTTGAAATTTTTTTAAGACCTATAAAATTTTATTTTTCAAAATATTTTCTTTTCACAAAAATAAGAAAAAGATTATGTACGTACTTTCTCATTAAACAAATGCAATATACTATAGTATTTATTTTAACATGGAACTTTTAAAAGGGACATTACAAAGTTAAAAATATTTTACGGTATAAAATTTCCGTGACAATGTTTTGAACACCAAGACAAAACACATTGGATTGATTTGAAAAATGTTCAATATTTATTATTACACCAATACAAAATATTTTTTTTTTAAATTTCGTAATGTTTCAGATACAATCGATAGTAATGTAAAAATGTCCTTTCATTTTTGAATGGCTTTAAATTTCAAATAAGACCTGAATATCGTAAGGCATTATGTTCTCTATTTAACTATCATGATAATGATTATGTTAATTTAGGTTTTGCATGGAATGACTTTTAAGTATCATCGATACACCACTGCATTGATGATATTTAGAATGCAAACATAAATTCTTATCTTGAAATTTTTCAGCAATATTTATTTTTTTAAATATGAAACTAAAACGGGGTAATTTTTAAAATAATAATAATTTCGGGATTTTTAAGGTGGTGAAAATATTTTTATGCTGGGTCTTCTGGAATGAATGTAAGATTAATTAAAGATAACACATGTAATCCAACTATAAATCAATTATAAATCTAAGTATCAACTTTCATTTTTTTTAATTATTTATTCTTTTTTGAGCTAAAACATGGAAATATAGTTCAATAATATTTCCATACGTAATCTATTTCATCTTTAGTTTTGGCCTATTTAGAATAGAGAATAAAATATTATGATATATACTTTAATTTTCATTAAAGCAACTATATTACAAATATAGACACACTCAATTTATTCAGTCTCTCTCTTTCTTTGGAGCAATGCAATACCACAAATAATATTAAGGGAGAAATTTATTAATCCAATGATTTTATCAATGAATTCCTTGGGTTTCTGAAAATAAAACTCACAAAAGTTTTTTGATTTCCCAAAGGATCTACTATACTCAGTTCATACTAATTTTTCAAAAGGCATCACAGAGATACTCCCAATATTTACAAAGATCCATCTATATATCTTACAACAGAGGAGCTTATTTTTACAATTCAGCATAGAAAATTCCAATTGTAAGTTATATTTTCGAAGGAATTGCGTTTTATATTTAAAATGAATATGCCAATTTATACGTATAAAGAATACAGTTTATTGTACCACCAGTAAAAGTTCAAAATTAAATATTGCAAAATGCAGAACATTTAGATATTTGTTAGTATATATTTTTCACAGGTTATTTATATACTTTTTTTTTAATTTTATACAGAATTCTTGTTAATAAATAGGATTTTGTAACTTCTGATTTTATTCTGTTGGATATTAAGAGAAAAATCTAAAGGGATAGTAAAGGAACTAAATAACTAAGGGGAGCACTAACTAACTCCCTGGTAGTACAGCCTATGGGGGGACAAGGCAGTCTGCCTACTGGGAGATATCGAGACAGGAGATGTTTGTCTTTTTATAGAATAGGGTGGTCAACCCTACGCCATACAGTCATATTAGACCGCTATACAGTTATATATTGTACAATTGTTAGTTAATACTAAATTTAAATGGTTTGTGGACAGTGAAGTTGATAAAGTTGAATATAACTAACTAACTCCTTGGCAGTACAGGCCATGATAGCCAAGACTGCATACCTACTGACAGATTTTGAGACAGGAGATGTTTTCTTTTTACAGAGTAGAGCTTTTAGTCACACTCGCAGCGCTCTACAATCAGATGAGACTGCCACTTACGGTTTAAAGTGGATTCCGAAACACTATAAACACCCATGGCACAGCTGTGACTCGAAGCCAGAATCTGAGGCACCGAGTGCCAGAGCGCAAGCCCCTCGACCATCAGGTGAAAAGGAAATACTAAAGAGAAAAAAAAATGAAAACTCCAAATAATGAATAAACCCAAAATGGATTAATCTATCTTGTATATCTAATCATCACAATTTAAAATAAAAAATATCTTATTAAACACAATAGCCCAAGTATTTTCTTATATAATCCTTGAAGGATTGAGCACCATTAGTCATTATCAGTATCAATCGTAAAGAAAGTCAGTAGGATAAGTTATGTAAATGTTGCTTCAAATTTTGATTTATTGGAGCGGTAAACTGGAATGACACAATTTGAGCATGAAGGATGTTTCTTTTTGGCAGAATATTAATCGGGAATAATCTATCAACTTTCCACCATCTCTCTTCCTAGCAGCAAACAATCATGGTCTCAAAAAATCAGGCTGATTGTCCGCATTGATCGGGCCGCAATGTCCTGGGAAAAGACGAAAGCCGATGCGATTGCTTCGTAAGCCTTTTGGAGCAATTACGTAAGGTTTTCGCCTTATAATTCTTTTGCGTATGGCTGAGGTACATCCCTCGGATCTTAAGGGGAGTTAGGATTGCAGAAAGAAAAGAAAGTGTTGCATTGCCCAGCGAGCGAAAGGAGAGAAATAAAGGGTTCAGCCTGCATCGACCAAAAAGAATCGATTTGCTTCCTTCAGATAGAACCCCTCTGCTAAACGCTTCCAAGCATCACTACCCCACCCCCTTGTAGAAGCAAAACGAAAGCAAGGGGGTGAGAGGGGGGAGGAGAGATAGAGAAAAGAGCCAATGGAAAGAGAGATTGACTTTCATAATCAGCCACGGAACTGTTGTAGTCCCCCTCCCCCACTTTTTTTTTTTTTTTGTTCATCTTCTAGAATTTTTTTTTTCTTCTTCTTTTAGGGACCAGAATGGAGCGAAAGTGGCAAAGAGATCGGAAGAATTGATAGATAGATTGGGCCAAGGAAAAGTAAAACTAAAGCTAAAAACGTCCCAGGCGCAAATAATAGTTAAGGAGCAAAGTGTTTTTGTTATAGGCGAGACATTGGTAGTGATTACAGAACCGATAGTGTAGAGAGAGAGAGAAACGGTGGAAGTAAAAGAAGTAAATAGCTGATATAGTCCGACTTGAAGAAATATATTGGCCCCGAAGTGCTTAAACTGTCAAAATGAAAGAGCATTAATTGAATGCCAACCTCCATTATCCATTTCGCAGTGATCTACGGGGAATTTTAAAGCTCATTTTCCTGATTGGTGGACATTGGATTTCAATATAGGAGACCACGTTTTCCATCAACGGCTGGCTGTATAAAATATCGGTCTTACTCATATTCATCGATATAAATCTAAAAAAGCAAAGAAATCTTACATCAAAACTTTTTATTCCTACTTAGAGCTGTTTCAACCTTGTAATAAATAAGAACATCAATATGAATGTTTATCACGTTGGTTAAAAAGGCTTCTTAAAACATTATTGGTGAAAAAGGGGAAACAATTCTTTTTCATAAAAATATTTATATTCCCGTTAAAGTTCCTATTGGCAGCACTAGTGCACTTTTCAAAAAATCTTTTAAAGAGTTTTATTTCAATAACTTTCCCAAATATCGCAAAGATTACTACAACACGTATATTATAAACTTTTATAAATAATTTATTCATGATAAAATGGTTTTGATATTAAATCTATTGCTTTAAGATATTTTGGAACTTCATAAATATTAACTAACTAATAATTCATTATTCACTAAGATGATGCAAAAATTGGCTCACTCACACGGAATTTTAATGATAACAAAGCGAAGCATTGATAATGATTACAGAACCTATAGTGCAGAGAGAAACGGTGGAAGTAAAAGAAGTAAATAGCTGATATAGTCCGACTTGCTCATTTTCCTGATTGGTGGACATTGGCAATGCATAGCATATATTCTAAACTTTTGTAAATAATTTATTCATGATAAAAAATTTTTGATATTAAATCAATTGCTGTGAGATATTTTTTAACTTTATTACTATTAACTAACTAATAATTCATTATGCACTAAGCTGATGGGAAGATTGGCTTACATGGAATTTTAATGATAACAATGCGAGACATTGGTAATGATTACAGAACCGACATGACAGAGAGAAACGGTGGAAGTAAAAGAAGTAAATAGCTGATATAGTCCGACTTGAAGAAATATATTGGCCCGAAGTGCTTAAACTGTCAAAATGAAAGAGCATTAATTGAATGTGAACCTCCATTATCCATTTCGCAGTGATCTACGGGGAATTTTAAAGCTCATTTTACTGATTGGTGGACATTGGTTTTCAATATACGAGACCAGGTTTTCCATTAACGGCTGGCTGTAGAAAATATCGGTGGAAAAATATTTCTTAGATTCTACTCATATTCATCTATATAAATCTAAAAAAAACCAAAATCTTACATCAAAACGTTTTATTCCTACTTAGAGCTGTTTCAACCTTGTAATAAATAAGAACATCAATATGAATGTTTATCACGTTGGTTTAAAAGGCTTCTTAAAACATTATTGGTAAAAAAAGGACAAAAATTCTTCTTCATAAAAATATTTATATTCTCCGTTAAAGTTCCTATTGACAACTCGTTCTAAGTGCACTTTTCAAAAACCTATTTAAGAATTTTATATGGAAAACTTTTCCAAATATCGCAGATGCCATAGCACTTATTATAAACAATTTATTCATGATAAAATTTTTTGATATTAAATCAATTGCTTTAAGATATTTTGGAACTTCATAAATATTAACTAACTAATAATTCATTATGCACTAAGCTGATTCGAAGATTGGTTCACACAGATTTTTAATGATAACAACTCAAATCATGTGTAATACAAAGAGTTTACTATGAGGTGATTTAAAATATGTATTCATGAAAGTTTAACAAAATATTTCTTTTTATGTTCATAATTGCTAACGATGTGAAAATTACTATATGTCTATTGAAAAACAGAAATCGGGCACTTGTGATAATCACACTTGACTTGATAAGGACACTTTAATTAACGTGACGTAATATATTATATTTATGATAACGATTATTATATTCATGAAAAAAATAACAGAATATTTCTTTTTATATTTATATTTACTATCAATAAGACGATATGAATGCTGATAACTTTATATCTGCTGAAAAATAGAAATCAGACATTCATGATTGTACTGCAAGAAGTCAATTTCTTGAATTAAATGCATTTCGTTTTAAACTTTTTAAATAAAATATTCTTATATTTCCTTATTATTATGTTAATTGCTAACATATAACATAGTCTGATGCACTAAGTTGATGCGAGGATTGGTTCCCAAAATTTTTGACGATTAGTAGTCAACGCCAACCATACGTAATACATCAAATTTAAAGAGGAGATTTTAAATAAATATCCGTGAAATATAACAGAATATTTCTTTCTATGTTTATACTTACTAGCGATGTGAAGAACACTAGTACTTCCTTCCTAGAAAAATTGGTGAAGTATTGCGCGAAATGACGGCAGTTCTGACTACGAAAATGAAGTTTTGCTTGTGAAGAGAATATTTGGCGATCCTCTTGGCGTAATTTAAATAGAGCACATAACAATAAGGAAGTACAATCTCTTATCTAGAAAAGGATGGATGTAAAAAATAAAAATATAAATATCTCTTCGCTATGATGTACAAAAATAAAAATAAAACTATTTTCTTTTGATGATGTAAAAACACAACTGACATATAGAACAATCTTCATTTAAAAAAAAAATATATTTACGAAAATGACTTGTTTTATGCTTTTAAGATTCCATATCATTTCATCTAGATATAAGTTGTAACATATGGCTTTATTGGAAATCAATTCATTACAATAAGGATCGCACACAAAGAAGGAACAAGCAGAACCGATCAAACATACAGCAAGAAAGCAATCGACAATAAGTTTGCCTCACACATCACAAAAATCAAAGGAAGGGGGAAGGGGGAAGGGGGGAGGGTAAATAAAGGGGGTAGACACTTGATTTTATTCCATGCTGCCCCTGGCCTCCCAATACAATTGCAAGACTTCGCTTTGGCTCTGAGCCTCCCTGTTCAGTCCTGGGCATTTCAAAAGATGTTCCGGATTCATTGCTCCAGCTCTACATATTGGGTAAGTCTTCGAGGCGAGGTGTTTAGTGTGTTTAGGTGTCCGCAAGACAATCGTGCCCGGTTCTTAATCAAAAGTTGGCAACCGCCTCTTTACGTGGTCTAGTGTTAAAGATTTTCTATCTATCTTGAATAGTGTGCCATTTTTTGCCTTCAGATTTAGTTATGAAATTATCTTTCATTTTATTAGAAATGTCTCTATAAATATATTTCTTGAAACCTTCTGGTGGAACTTGCTTCTTTCTAATATTCACATGGTTTCCTTTCTTTGTAAGTGAATCTGCGGCTTCGTTACCTTTAATTCCCACATGTGATGGTATCCACTGGAATACAATTTGCTTCTTAAATATTTGATATCTTCTTAATTTGAATTATTATTGGGTTTCAGTGTGAGAATTTAACGAGACAGCTTGTATGGCTGCTCTGGAATCTAAATATTACCACTTTAGAGTAGCAATCATTATCATTCTAGATATATATTTTTATAATGCTATATTTACTTGCAATGTGTAAAGGAAACGTTAAGATGAAAAATCATTGGAGAAAATTAGTGATATAATTAGGTTTGCTTTCTTAGAACTTTTCATCAACTTTTTTAATATAAAAAACATTTCACACAGTTTACTGCATAAGTATCTAATTGCTCTTTGATTTTATTTAATACAGAAAAATTTTATTTAATATAAAAAAAATAAAATTGCTGTTTAAACTTAGTTAAATAGCTTCTATTAAATTTTTCCGCAAATAAACTTCACTTATTATTAAGAAAAAACAGTAAAAAAATCATGGCAACATTTCCAATCAAATCACATGCTTTCGAAATATGAAATATAAATTTAAAGGCAGAAAATATCACAGCTCGCTCAGCATATTTATAGATCGAACTGCATTTTTAAATGTGCTACCAGTGCAAATAAAAAAAGGGCAAATAGTTTTCTAACTTCCAGAACATAAAGGGGGAAAAACTCCGGTAGAAAATTTTCGCACATTTTTTTTTATGCGCGTCTTTGTGAAATCGTGAATTTCAATGTTTGAAGTTATTTCGGGAACACTTTTCCTGCTCAGAATAAATAACTAGACAGATAAATAGTTCAAGTCACACAGAAAGTTTTGTTACCTTTCAAAATGATTCACAGTTCGGTTGATATTTTCAGTGACGAATATTTCTACATTTTTGTCCTCTTCAAAAGTATGTAGAAATCGAATAAAAGTGATATTCAGATCGCTTGTCCGCAGGCTCTAAGAAAATTGATTGAAATAATAAAGAAATATACTTTTTAACGCATCATTTATTGATGGGTTTGAGCAAAATTCATTGCCCAACTTCTATTATGTTGTAAACAATTATTATTACTATCCGACCAATTATCGCTTTGATTGAAATAATACATAAACAAGCCTTTTTTACCACGAATATCGTTGATGGTTTTAAAGCAAATTCATCATACAATTTGTATTACATTATTAAGTATTTATTATAATCTAACCAGTTATATCGCTGATTTAAGTAATACAGAGATATTTTACAATGAATATCATTTATCGATGGTTTTAAAATAATACATTAATAGACTTTTTTACCATTAATTTTTTTATTGATGGTTTTAAAGCAAAATTAATAGTTCAACTTGTTAAGTAATATTTATTATAGTCCAACCAGTTATCGCGTTGTATAAAATAATACATAAATAGACTTTTATACGATGAATATAATTTATAGATGGTTGTAAAGCAAAATTCATCATTTAACTTGTATATTTTTGTAATACATTTGTCCTGTAGAAATATCTTAAATCTCTTATCTTAATTTAAAAAAAAATATCTACTAAAAATGACTTGTTCTGCGTTTATAATGTTCAGTATCACTCCATATTTATTTTGTATAACGGTATATTTATTGGCAATGAGAAAAGGAAACGTTAAGATGGAAAATCATTGGAACAAATTAATGATATACTTTTTAACGCATTATTTATTGATGGATTAGAGCAAAATTCATCGCATAATTTTTATTATATTGTAAGCAATAATTATTACAATCCGACGAGTTATCGCTTTGTTTGAAATAATACATAAATAGGCGTTTTTACCACAAATATCTTTATTGATGATTTTTAAAGCAAATAAAAATAATATTCAGACCACTTGTCCACAGATTCTAAGAAAATTGGTTAGAAAATTAGAGCAAAATTCATTGCGTAACTGCTATTATATTGTAAGCAATTATTATTACAGTCCGCCCAATTATCGCGTTGTTTGAAATAATAAATAAACAGACTTTTATACCACGAATAACTTTATTGATGGTTTTAAAGCAAAATTCATCGTACAACTAGTAATATAAAATATGTAATATTTATTATAATATTTTTTTTGCATATATCTTTTATGAATTTTGACCTTTAAAACCAAATATCCATTGCATTTAAAAAAAATGAAACGTTAAAGAGAATTTTTCATTCGATGAATACAAAAAGTGTGCAGGTTGAGCAGCCAGATTCTAACTGGGTGGGGTTGGGTTGAGATACTTGAGGCACAGTTTGAAGAACTCATGGCTTTATTCACACACAAGCACAAATGCCACACACAAACAGAGACATACAATAGACACATTTAAAGACTTACTATTACAGATTCGTGGAAGAATTTCACTTCTAGGCCGAAATCCCGATACTCAGCCTCTCGCGAGATGTGCGAAATATACTTCATTTCCAGGTGAGAGTCTGTAGCCCCACTAATATGAAAGTTGAGTTAAGTATATTTCCTCTCGGGATAAGAGACTGTAGATCCACTAAACATATTATCAGCTGAAGAGTAGGGTTGAGCCGTACTCGCTCTCCGGTGAGAGTCAAGAGGCCAACTGAACATTTCTTTTGAACGCCCCAGAGGCCGTTCTTGCCAGGGCGTATGAGGAAGCATGTATACAAATGTAATTATTGTTTCATTTATTTAAAAAAATAAAAGATGTAGATATTCAATTAAGATTCTTTAAGTAATATTTTGTATAAAATTTATTTTTTCAAACATTAATTGAAAAATAATATATACGTATTATTATATTATTACATTTTACTTAAAATGAAAGAATTTTTCGTTAAAAAAATTAAAAAATATATTTTGAAAAACTTTGGTTTTGTTTTAGGTTAATACTTAAAGTTTTAATGAAAAAAACAGTAACCCACAGCAAAACAATTAAAATTACACACCTAAATAAATTAAAATAAAAAAGCATTTCATTATGTTTTATTTATTAAAGATTTAGTTTTAAAATACTAGAAAGGATTTAAGATAAAAATAAATAAATTTAGTTGACAATTTAATATTTAATTTGAAATTTATTTATTTTTTAGAACAAAAGACTTTTTCAATTGCTAACTAAACGCACACAAGAAATTTTATCTGGATATATTTTGGAATTTTTCCGAATATCAGTCGGGAATTTACTCTAGGGTAACATGAAAGAGCTGATGTCGGGAAAAATTCACTCCTTTAATTCAGTGAGTTTTAGAAAGTAGTTTCGCTCAATGTGGTTTTTTTCAATTGAAAAATAGTGAAAAAGAAAGACTCTCCCCTCACAAAGTCGTGCCTTTTGCATTTGAGATTTCAGTTTTGCTGAAAGGGACCAAAGTAATCATTAAACATCAATGCGGACCTGTAATTTAATGTTGAAGAAAATAAAATTAAAAATAGTTTCTCGAGATTTGATAATAAAAGTTTGGTATTGAAAGTAGGTTTAAATATAAAAATGTTTTGTTGAATCACCGTTGAAATTTTTAGGTTGATTAAAATTTTAAAAAATATATAAATAAACAAATTTGAAAAATTAATAAATTAAATTCGGTTTGTATTTAAATTAATTTAATTTAATATAAATAAATTTAAATTTAATTAAATTTAAAATTATTTTTGTTTAATTGAATAATTATTAAAGTTTTATATATAAAATTTCTTAAATTAAAAACTATTATTTAATTTCAAAATTTTTCATGAGGTTATACGAAACCATGCTTGTATTTTAAATAAAAATTTAATAATTAGCATGTTCAAATATTTATTATTATAAGGATGATATTTTATAGTATATGGACATAACATATTTATTCATATCTATATTAAAAATTGATATTATTTTCAGATATATATTCATATTTATAAATACAAGTTTAACTATTTTCATATATATATTAACGTTTACAATTACAAATGAAATTATTTACATATATTTATTCATATTCATAACTACAAATTATTTACACATATTTATCTAAAATCAAAATTACAAATTAATTAATTTACGCATAATTATTGATGTTCACATTTACAAATTACTTAAGCATATTTATTCATATTCACAATTACAAATTAATTATGCATAATTATTCAGATTGTCAAAGATTAATTTATTTACCTAAATTTATTCATGTTCACAATTACGAATTATTTAAACATAATTATTCACATCCATAATTTCATATAAAATTAAATACACATATTTATATTGAATTTATTCTTTCAAAACATTTCTTGAAATGTAATAGTAAATTGAATTGAAAAGTGTTTCGTTAAAAAAAAAAACATCAAAAATATATTTAAAAAAATTTGATTTTATTTAAAGTTAATACGTAAGATTTTAGTGAAAAAAAAAAGGCAAGCCAGAAAAATTAAAATAACATGCCTAAACATATTAAGATAGAAATGGTTTTTATTATGCTTTAATTGTTAAGGATTTAATTTTAAAAATGCTACATGAGAGAATTTAAGATAAAAATAAATAAATTCGTTTGATAAAAATTGAGAATTTAATTTGAAAAATTTATTTATTTTCTGGAACAAAAGATTTATCCAATTGCTAACTAAACGCCTCCAAAAAATTCCATCTGGATATATTTTGAAAATTTTTACGCATTCATTGCTTAACAGTACTTTTATCTAATTCTAATCCAATTAAAATTTAGATTCTTTTTCTCTCTCTCTTAAGAGAGCAACTCGGTTGGATATCAGTCGGGAATTTACTCTAGGGTAACATGAAAGAGCTGATGTCAGGAAAAATTCACTTCTTTAATTCAGTGTGTTTTAGAAAGTAGTTTCGCTCAAGGTGGTTTTTTCGATGAAAAATAGTGAAAAAGAACGAACTCTCCCCTCACAAAGTCATGTCTTTTGCATTTGAGATCTCAGTTTTGCTGAAAGAGACCAAAGTAATCATTAAACATCAATGCGGACCTGCAATTTAATGTTGAAGAAAATAAAATTAAAACTATTTTCTCGAGATCTGATAATAAAAGATTGGCATTGAAAGTAGGGTATAAATATGTAAGTGTTTTGGTGAATCCCCTTTAAAAGTTTTAGGTTGATTAAAATTTTAAAAAATATGAAATAAATTTGAAAAAATAAAAAAAATAAATTAAATTAAATGGTAATGAAATTAAATTAATTTAATTAAAAAATTAAATTTCATTACCATTTAATTTAATTTAATATAAGTGAATATAATTTAATTTAATTTAAGTGAATATAATTTAATTTAACTAAATATAACTTAAATTTAATTAAATTACCATTTCTTAAACTAAAAACTCTTAATAAATTAATAAATTTTCCATGAGATTTTACAAATGCCTGTTTGTATTTCGAAAAAAAAAAAAAAAAAAAAAAAAAAAAAAAAAAAATGAAGCATAAGCAAGATCAAATATTTATTATTATAAGAATGATATTTTTTAGTCTATGGATTTTAAGCACATTTATTCATATTTATATTAAAAATTTATTTTTTTTAGATATATAATATATTCATATTCATAAATACAAATTTAACTATTTTCACACATGAATTAATATTCACAATTACAAATTAAGTTGTTTACGCATATTTATCTAAATTCACACTTAAAAATTAATTTATTTATGAATATTTATTCATGTTCACGATTAAAAATGATTTATTCATATTTATTCACGTTCGCAATTACAAATTATTTATGCATAATTATACACATTGTCAAAAATTAATTTATTTACGCACATTTATTCATGTTCACGATTACGAAATTATTTAAACATAATTATTCACATCAATACTTACAAATAAAATTATTTGCACTTATTTATATTGAATTTATTCTTCATTATATTTAGTAAACATTAATAATAAATTAAAATGAAAAGATTTTCGTTAAAAAAGGAATCGAATAAAACAAAAAATTTAATTTTTTTACATATTTTAAACAAATTTTATTTTATTTAAAGTAAATTCTTACAATTTTAATGAAAAAAAGGTCAATCCACATAATGAAAATTAAAATAATAAACCTAAACATATTAAGATAGGAAGGAATTTTATTATGCTTTAATTGTTAAAGATTTAGTTTTAAAATAGTAGAAAGGATTTAAGATAAAAATAAATAAATTTAGTTGACAATTTACCATTTAATTTGAAAAATGCATTCATTTAATAAAACCAAAGGCTTATTCAACTACTAAATAAACGCCATAAGAAATTCTATCTGGATATATTTTGGAATTTTTCTGCATTCATTGGTTAACAGTACTTTTATCTAATTCTATGGCAATTAAAATCTACATTCTTTTTCTCTCTCACTGAAGTGAGCAACTCGGTTGGATATCAGTCGGGAATTTACTCTAGGGTAACATGAAAGAGCTGATGTCAGGAAAAATTCACTCCTTTAATTCAGTGAGTTTTAGAAAGTAGTTTCGCTCAAGGTGGTTTTTTCAATTGAAAAATAGTGAAAAAGAAAGACTCTCTCCTCACAAAGTCGTGTCTTTTGCATTTGAGACCTCAGTTTTGCTGAAAGGGACCAAGGTAATCATTAAACGTCAATGCGGACTTGCAATTTAATGTTGAGGAAAATAAGATTAAAAATATTTTCTCGAGAATCTGATAAAAAAAGTTGGCCATTGAAAGTAGGTTTAAATACGTAAGTCTTTTGTGGAATCACCGTTAAAATTCGTAGGTTGATTAAAATTAAAAAAAATTAAGTAAAGAAAAATGAAAAATTAATAAATTTAGTTTTGTTTAATTTAAAATAATTTAATTTAACTGTAATGAATTTAAATTTATTTAATTACACTACATTAACTATAAATTAAACTAATTATTAATGCTTTATATTTACCATTTCTTAACCCAAAAATTCTTATTTAATTTGTAAAATATTTCATGAGATTTTACAAATTCAAGTTTGTATTTCAAATAAAAATTGAAGAATTTACAAGTTCAAATAATTGTTATGACAAGGATGGTATTTTAGAATCTATGGATTTTAAAGACATTTATTCATATTTGAATTAAATATTTTATTATTTTCAGATATATATTACTATTCATATATAAAAAATTAGCTATTTTATATATATATATATATTAACTTTTACAATTAAAAATTAAATTATGTACACATATTTATCAAAATTCACACTAACAAATTAAAGTTTTTACTCATATTTATTCATATTTACAATTACAAATTAATTTATTTACGCATATTTATATACGTTTATAATTACAAGTTAATTTATTTAAGCAGGTTTATTCATGTTCACAATTATTTACCCATAATTATTCACACTCACAATTACAATATATTTATGTATAATTATTCAGATTCTCAAAAATTAGATTATTTACTCCTATTTATTCATGTTCACAAATACGAATTATTTAAACGTAATAATTCACATCAATAATTTCAAATAAAATTATTTGCACATACTTATATTGAATTTATTCTTTCAAAACTTTTACTGAAATTTAATAATAAATTAAAATTAAAAGTTTTTCGTTAAAAAAGGAATCAAAAATATATTTTCAAAATTTTTTTATTTTATTTAAAGTTAATGCTTAAAATGTTAATGAAAAAAATAAAACGGCAACCCACAACAGAAAAATTAAAATAACATACCTAACTATATGAAGAGAGACATTATTTTTATTATCATTTAATTTTTAAAGATTAAGTTTTAAAAATACTACATAAAGGGATTTAAGATAAAAATAAATAAATTTAGTTGACAATTTACCATTTAATTTGAAAAATATATTCATTTCCTAAAACAAACGATTTATTCAATTGCTAACTAAACGCATACAAGAAATTCTATCTGGATATATTTTGGAATTTTTCGTATTCATTGGTTAACAGTACTTTTATCTAATTCTATGGCAATTAAAATCTACATTCTTTTTCCCCTCTCACTGAATCGAGCAACCCTGTTGGATATCAGTCGGGAATTTACTCTAGGGTAACATGAAAGAGCTGATGTCAGGAAAAATTCACTCCTTTAATTCAGTGAGTTTTAGAAAATAGTTTCGCTCAAGGTGGTTTTTTCAATGAAAACTAGTGAAAAAGAAAGACTCTCCCCTCACAAAGTCGTGTCTTTTGCATTTGAGATCTCAGTTTTGCTGAAAGGGACCAAAGTAATCATTAAACGTCAATGTGGACCTGCAATTTAATGTTGAAGAAAATAAGATTAAAAATATTTTCTCGAGATCTGATAAGAAATGTTTCCCATTGAAAGTAGGGTTTAAATATGAAAGTGTTTTGTTGAATCACCATTAAAAGTTTAGGTTGATTAATATTAAAAAGAAATAAATTGTCAAAATTAATAAATTAAATTTGATTAGTATTTAATCTAAGTAAATATAATTTAAAATTATCTCTGTTTAGTTTAGTTGAATATTCACCATTTCTTATGCTAAAAATTCTTATCTAATTTCTAAAACTTGTCATAAGATTTTAAAAATGCAAGCTTGTATTTCACATAAAAATTGAAGAATTAACAATAAGTTCAATAATTATTATTGAAAGGCTCGGTTAAAATTTTGTATTATTTTAGTCATTGTCACACTCACAAACAATGAAACACGATTTTAAAAATTGTTTTTTAATTATTAACTATTTAAGAAATAATATTTTGAGAAACCAGAAATTGAAGTAAAAAAAAAAAAAAAAAAACACTTAACACTATTTAATGAAAATAATATATTAAGAGTGGAAATATTTTTTCCAATACAGGCAATCAATTACTAACTAAGCTGATAATAAGAAATCACAAAAAAATTTATTTGGCCATCGATCGACAGTCAGAACAGCTAAAGTACTATTTATGTTAGTAGGAATGGCACTATTCTTTTTATTGGATATCAAAAAGGTATATATATATCAAAAAGACGGATAGAGGCAAACATTGCTTTAGATGAGCTTTGATTTCTTCAGATACAATTTGTCTTCTAAACAATGTTCCTTTTTATTTTACAATGCATTCAATATCCTTTCAACCAATCAATAGTACTTATTTTTTGTAGTTGTAAGCGAAAAGAAAAAAATTTATTTTATTCATAACAAAAGAATGATTCTTGTTCAGATTGTTTAAATGCGTCAAATTATATTTTTTGCTATTAATTATTTGCTGAAAGGATGCAAAACTAAAAATAATATTGTATTAAGTCAATCAATCAATTATTTAGCTAACCAATCTTAAAATTTGTTTTATATTTTTTTAAAAAATTGTTTGTCTTCAAATTAAGGTTAAGAAATTTCTTTTCACTGTACCTTTTGAGTAATTGTCGTGTTGAAAGCTCAAGTTGTGATACGCTGTCGGTGTCTGATACAGACACTGCTTTCAGAAACAAGGAGACTCGATCATGATTTAGGCAAAATGTCTCTCATAGGTAATTTGACAACCTCTTCGAATTATTATTATTCTATTATCCTATTATTATCCTATTCTTCTTATTTTCTATTTTTCTCACATACCACCTACAAATGCTACGCAGTTACCCTAAAAATCATATCGAAAGACAATGTTGATTCTTTATAACACGTTGATATGCTAGTCTTGGTGTATATATATATATGAATATATATATATATAACACTATTTGAATTTGTTTATTGTGCATATATACGTTAATATGCCAGATATTATTAAATATTTTTAAGTATTTTATAACATATCCATGGTTGCCTCTGAGCGAATTAATGGTAGCAAAGACATAAGTGAGACATTAATTCAGATTAAGAAGTTTAAAAAGAAAGATAAAAATTGATTTGTTTCAAAATGCATTTTCAAATTATGCAGAATAAAATTTCCATTATTATGAAGCTTTGCATTGTATGCTGATAACAAGCATAATATTTCAGACAATGTAAAACTTTTATGCTGAAACCTTTTCAAAGTTGCAAATATGCAGGTTTATGGGAAATGCGTAGTTAAAAATATCTACAATATAAACTGCTTTAACTTCACTATTCCTGAGCTTTCACTATTCGAAAAACTACTGAGCTATAAAAGTGATTTAATTAACGACATTATTTGAAGTACTACAGTTAAAGAAATCTATCTACCAATAGGTTGACGGCCTTGACCCATCATGGGACTGTTGTACCAATGAAGAAGAAAAAGAAACCTGATTGCCATGGGGTGTTTTTAGATAGCACTTGATAGAAAATTAATTCCATGGCTATTCGAAAAACAAAGACAGTAAAAGATGTGATTATTGGTTTCTTTCTGAAAATCGGAAAAGAACACAGAAGGATAACATTCCACTGTTTGGAATAAACGACTAAAGCACATTATTGCATACTATAAGCATAACTTTTCTAACTGAGCACAAAGATTTTATACTGAAATCTTTTCAAAGTTTTAAATATGCAGGTTTACGAGAGTGTATCATTCAAAATATCCACAGAGTAACTATTATATATACACTGATTTTAATTTCACTCTTCCTAAGCTTTTCCTGTAAAAAAAAAACTACTGAAATATACGTGTGATTTAATTAACGACATTACTTGGAGTAGTTAAAGCAGCCTGATTGCCAAGGGATCATTGGGAGACAGTACTTGACGGAAAATTAATTCCACCGGGATTCAAAAAGCACAGACAGTAAAAGATGTAGCCAATGGTTTCTTTCTGAAAATCTGAAAAGAATGCAGAAGAAAAATATTCCGCTGGTGGGAATAAACTGCGTAAGCACTTTATTGCATACTAATAACAAGCATAAACCTTTTAGCTATGTACAAAATTTTATATTGCTATTTTTTCAAAGTGTCAAAAGACATATTTATAAGGGTGCATGCATTATATTCCACATTGTAACTATGATATACACTGATTTAACTTCTCTATTCCTGTGGTTTCACTCTTGGAAAAACTACTGAAATAATAACGACATTATTTACGTACATTACGACATTATTTACCATATTATTAACGTAATTTGATTAACGACATTATTTGAAGTAATTAATGAAATCGGATTACCAAGGAGCATTGCTAAGATAGACTTGACGGAAAATTAATTACACGGATATTCAAGAAACACAGACAGTAAAAGATGTGGCCAATAATTTCTTTCTGAAAATCGGAAAAAAAAATTAGGACGAAAACATTCCGCTCATAGGAATAGACGACTAAATACATTGTTGCATGGCATATAACAAGCCAATAAAATTGATGCATAACTTATATTGACTAATAACAAGCATAACTTTTTAAAACTGTATACAAAATTTATATTGAAATCCTTTCAAAGTTTCAAATATGCAGGTTTAAGAGAGTGCATAATTCAAAATATCCACATAGTAACTATGATATACATTGATTTAACTTCACTATTCTTGTACTTTCACTCTTGGAAAAATTATTTAACTATTTGTGATTTAATTAATGACATTATTTGAAGTAGTTAAAGAAACCTATCTGTCAATAGGCTGATGGCCTTGGCCCTCCATGGGACATTTATACCAATGAAGAAGAAGAAGAAGTTAAAGAAACCTGATCGCCATGGAGCATTGGTAGAAAGCACTTGACGGAAAATTAATTCCATGGGCATTCGAACAACACAGATAGTATAAGATGTGGTCAATGGTTCCTTTCCGAAAATCGGAAAAGGAAACAGAAGGAAAGTATTCCATTGCTGGCAATAAACGACTTCAGCATGTCATATTAAACACAAGCATAATTTTTTTAACTATGTACAAAATTTTATACTGAAATCTTTTCAAAGTTTCAAAAAAAAAAAAAAAAAAAAAAAAAACAGATTTATAAGGGTGCACGTTTTAAAATATTCCATAAGGTAACTATAATGTGCACTAATATAACTTTACCACTAGTACATTTTCATTCTTTTAAAAATTCTAAAAGATACAAGTGATTTAATTAACGACTTTATTTAGAGCAATTAAAGAGCTCTGATTGTCAAGGCTTATTTGTAAGACAATGAAATGAAAATTGATTCCATGGGGATTCGAACAACACAGACAGTCAAAAAACGTGTTTCTTGGTTTCTTTCTGAAAATCAGAAAAGATAACAAAATGAAAACATTCCACTCTTTGGAATAGATGATTAAACACATTTTTGCAGGCTTAATAACAAGCATATTTTTTTTAACTATGTACAAAATTTTAAACTGAAATCTTTTCAAAGTTCCAAAAAGACACATTTATAAGGGTGCATGTTTTAAAATATTCCAATTCTGAACGATACAAGTGATTTAATGAACGACTTTATTTGGGGAAATTAAAGAGATCTGTCTGTCAAGACTTATTTGTAAGACAATACTTGAAAGAAAATTGATTCCATGGAGATTCGAACAGCACAGACAGGCAAAAGATTGTGTTCCTTGGTTTCTTTCTGAAGACCGCAGAATAGAATAGAAGAAAAATATTTCGCTGTTGGGAATAAAGTACTTGTACACTGTATTGCATACTAAAAACAAGCATAATATTTCTATGTACAAGATTTTATAATGAAATATTTTGAAAGTTTCAAAAAGACAGATTTATAAAGGCTTTTTTAAAAAAAATATTCCACATGACAACAACAATATGTACTAATATAACCTGACAAATAGTATAATTTTATTCTTTTAAAAATTCTGAACGATACAAGTGATTTAATTAACGACTTTATTTGGACCAATTAAAAAGATCTTGTTGTCAAGCTTTGTTTGTAGACAATACTTGAAGGAAAATTGATTCCATGGAGATTCGAACAACACAGACAGGCAAAAGATTGTGTTCCTTGGTTTCTTTCTGAAGATTCACAGAACAGCGTAGAAGAAAAACATTCCGCTGTTGGGAATAAATGACTTGATTAGCATAATCAATGTTTCTTAATTCATTTCTTTTAATGCTGCAGGGAAACAGCAAAAACCACGATCTGATTTAATTGGGCGTAAGCGCCGCTGACGAGTGTGGATGCCTTCCTCATTTACATGCACCATTCGAAGATTCGATTTTCCTCCATATTTTGCATTATTATGTTCGTTCTGAGCTTTGTACCAAGAAGAAAAAGAGAGATAGAGACAAAGAAAAAAAAAATTACACAATAGTGAAGAACACAATCCGAAATCAGTTCTTGATTCCTCCATTGCAAATCACTGGAAGGACTTGTTTTATTTTATTTTCCTTTTGGTTAGAATAATCGTTTACCGAAGTATAAAATTAATTACAAAAAGCAAATGAAATTCAATCTTCTCGTTTTGTGGGTTCATGTTTGCAAAGATTTAAGGGAAAAAGAAAAGAATATGATAATTTAAAAAAAAAATATTTATTTTGATGGAATAAAAAAAAAAAAATATTTGGAGATAAGACTCCTAAATTTTAAAAGCATCTTTTTATTTTTATGTTAAGAATTAAAAGGATTTTGTTAAACAAATTAGCTAATCTTTTATCGGTGTATCAAATTCTGTGTTTTAAGTCATAAATTAGTTTTTAAATGAAAAAGAGCTCTTAAAAATTTACTAAACGATTTTTATTGTGTGCTATTATTCTATAATTGATTTTAGTGTATTAAATCAATTTTTTCCTTCTTAAAAGAAAAGAATAATAATCATTCTCAATTTTTTAAAGTATTTTAATCATATACAATGTAAATGTAATGAAAATTTTATGACTTATTTTGAATGAAAGAAAAAAAATAATAATTTCAGCATTTTAAGAATGGTTTTTTTAATAAAATTATTAAGTTAAATTTAGAATTTTGGTTATGTTTGGAAACACAGAATATGTTTTTACACTAGGTCAACATGAGTACATTGGAACATTCGTATTTCTAAATGTTTTATGGAAAGAATTTTGAGTTCAAACGGATCAAGATTTTAGGGTAGTTATTATTACTTGAATGAAGTTTTATTTAATCCTGTTTATTTGTTTCACAATATGAACTCGATGAACCTTATTTTTAGGAATAATTATTTAGATTCTGTAAATCATGGATTTGTAGTTTTAAAATCCTTCAGCAACGTATTTGTAACTTGTAGACCAATTAGAAAGACGAATGTCCCGTTGTTCTGAAGTTGACCTAGTGTAAAAATCTGTAAGCATTTAAGTTTCATGTAAAGCGATATTCAAAGGTAGCGGGAGTATATAAGTTCATGTGTTTAAACAACCACTAGCTGCCTTTCCTTGGTCTTTGGGGATGAATCACATTAATTGAAAGTTTCTTTAAATTAAGTTTGTTTGTGGAATTCTTTTAATAAAAAATGGGTGTTAAAAATTCTACATATTTGGGTGGTCTGATTGGTTTGGTTCGTCGCTCTACGGTCATTTTATGCATGCTTTTGGCGAAGTAGACTGGGACCTATAATTTAACGTTTCCAAACCACTAACAAATATCCATGCCATTGCCAGGATTTGAACTGAAACCTGTGGTATTCAAGGACATAGCGCTAGCCAATTGACCATAAAGCTGCAAGAGATAATTATTCCGTTGCGTAGGTTTATTTTTGGAATTTTCCGTTGAATAGTTTTATTTTCGGATAAATCTCTGAAATCACTTTTAACATATCCCAAAGCCAAGCGTAACTCAAGCACTAATGAATATTTTGACGTCAAATGCCACACAGATGTCAAGGACAGTGCCAGCAAAATAAAATAAAAAAATTGAAATACCACATGTACATAATACTTTTTGGACGCAGTAGTATACTCAACATAAACATTTCACTACAAACAGGCAGAGACATATTTAAACGTCTGTGATAGCCCTATGGTGTCATAGAACTAAAGCAGAACAGGAGGAAATTTCAGTAAGCTTAGTGGTGATCGAGTATTGGTTTTCTGTCTTATGACACTCAAATATGGATAAACTACAACAGAATATCCCCTCATAAGGCATTAATCCTCAAATTTTTTCCATGGGTATTCTAACAACACAGACAGTATCAAATATGGTTATTGGTTTCTTTTTGAAAAACGGAAAAGAAGACAGAAGGAAAGCAATCCGCTCTTTGGAATAAACGACTTAAACACTTTATTGCATTCTAATAACAAGCAATCTCTGTAAAGTTTTAAAAGACAGATTTATAATTGTGCATGGTTTAAAATATTCCACAAGGTAACTATAATGAACACTAACATAACTTCACCAATAGTATATTTTCATTCCCTTTAAAAATATTCTGATCAAACAATAGATTTTCTTTTGAAAAAAATGTGTTATTTACATCATTTATTTTATGATAGAAAAAAATATCGCCGAAATATCTATTTTAGCAAAGCAATTCTAATTCTGTTGTCTAAACCTATTAAGTTAGGCGTCAACAAAAGATATTTGATTATAGAAAGAAAGAAACAGCGGAGCTGCATAAACTAAACTTACTTTTTTTAAACTCATACTCGCTGCATAGACACACACGAGAGCGGGTTTCTTTTTCTAGAGACCTGGAGGAAAGTTATGAATTTTTCAGTTTTGTCTTCTCTTGTAAATTGGTTCGGAATAACTACCGTACTCGAAACTCAATTTCCTTCCGAGCCTTTCAGTAATCAATAAAAGCAGAGGAACCTTTAAAAACGATGTCTAAAGCAGCTGCTGTTAAAAATTTCTTTTCCCTTTTACGCATAATAATGCAAAAAATAAATCCAGAGCGCAGCCTACATTGCGTTGCGAGAGACTAAAAAACTATTTATATCCCGGGAAAGTTTTTAAACCCTACTTAGAGTGAAGGACTCTCGCCATCTTATCAGAAGCAACAAACCCAAACGGTTTAAATTCAAAAACTAGATTCCTTGTAATTGAAAATTTTTTTTTTTGATCATATCCGGTGTTTGCAAAAATGTTTTTTTTTTTTGTGTGCTTCTTATGTTTTGTTTGCTTAACTGTATCCTTTTCACTGTGATTGTTTTTATAGTGAAGAGTTCCATCATTATATTTGAAGTTCAGCTTCAACAAATACATTTTTCTACTTTTATTTTTATTTTAAATCTTAAAAAAACTGTAACATTGAACAATGATTAAAGTTAACGTGTATAATATGAATTTACAAATTGATTTTACTGTTTGTTTAAACATGTTTGATAAATTAAAAAAAATGTTTTTGGTGTAATTACCTGATATTTATAATGCGAATAAGATAAATTGCAGTATTTCGTATTAATTAAAGTTGACTAATTAATTAGATTAAAGTTAGAACTTGAGTTTTTGCTATTTAACGAACAAGTATTACTGCGAATAAAAATTCACACTAGATAGTGTTCTGAGGATTTTGTTTTTTTGATTTATTATATAATTATTAATTGATGTACTATAATATAGTATTATTTTTAGTTAAGTAGTATAATTTTTATACTGGTGTGTAAAATTAAGAAATTAGCATGTATTGGTGCATGACGTTTTGCTCGAAAAGTACAAATAATGTCGCCAAAGTTGAAAGTCTCTAGTGTCGAATAGGTAGATTTGTTACTTTACGGTCATTTTGTACAGATTTTAGGCTAATTAGACCGGGACCTACAGTTTAATGTGGATTCCGAACCACTAACAAACGTCCATGCCATCGTCATGATTCGAACCTTGTGCCTGTTGGACCAAAAGCTAGAGGGTTAGCCAATTGCTCATCAGGCGGCAACTTACTAGTAAGGTTGAACAGGATGTATATTCAGTAATACTGCAGGTAAGTTGATTTTGGTTTTCTGCAATGTGACACTCAAATGTGGGTAAGTTACATCAGAATATCCCCTCATAAACATAAATCCTCAAACATATCTTATATGTATTTAATTAAAGTATTAAAACACAGTTGTGGGCTTATGAAAAATATCGATAAAACAATAGATTTTTCTTTGAAACAAAATGTGTTATTTAGATAATTTATTATATGTTTGAAAAAAAAAATCTCCCCAGAAATAACTATTTTAGCAAAGTAATTCTAATTCTGTTGTCTAAACCCAATAAGCTAGACGTCAACAAAAGATATGTGATTATACAAATAAAGAAACAGCATAAACTAAAAACTTACTTTTTTTATACTCATACTCGCTGCATAGACACACACGAGAGCGGGTTTCTTTTTCTAGAGACCTGGAGGAAAGTTATGAATTTTTCAGTTTTGTCTTCTCTTGTAAATTGGTTCGGAATAACTACCGTACTCGAAACTCAATTTCCTTCCGAGCCTTTCAGTAATCAATAGAAGCAGAGGAACCTTTAAAAACGATGTCTAAAGCAGCTGCTGTTAAAAAATTTCTTTTCCCTTTTACGCATAATAATGCAAAAAATAAATCCAGTGCGCTGCGAGAGACTAAAAAACTATTTATATCCCAGGAAAGTTTTTAAACCCTACTTAGAGTGAAGGACTCTCGCCATCTTATTAGAAGCAAAAACCCGAACGGTTTAAATTCAAAAACTGGATTCCTGGTTATTGAAATATTTTTTTATCATATCCGGTTTTTGCAAAAATGTTTTCTTTCGTGTGTGTGTGATTCTTGTGCTTTGTTTGCTTAACTGTATCCTTTTCACTGTGATTGTTTTTATAGTGAAGAGTTCCATCATTATATTTGAAGTTGAGCTTCAACAAATACATTTTTATTCTCTAGTTTTTTTTATGAATCTTATAAAAACTGTAACATTGAACAATGTTTGGAGTTAACATGGATATGTAATAGGAATTTACAAATTGATTTTACCGTTTGTTTAAACATGTTTCGAAAAGTTAAAAAATATTGTTTGTAGACTTTCCTAATATTGATAATGCGAGTGCAAGAAAAAATAGGAAGTTTTATTTATTAGAGAGAAAATGAATTAAAATTAGATCTTAATTTTTTATTTAACAAAAAAGCTAGCAATATAGCGAATAAAAAATTAGCACTAGATAGTCATATTTATTGATTTATTATTTAATTACGAAATGTATAATAAATTTAGTATAATTTTTATACCACACTGGGGCTCAAAATTAAGATATTTGCATGTATTTATCTGTTTGCTCGAAAAGTACAGATAAAAGGACAGACTAATGTTGCCAAAGATTAAAATCTATAGTTTCGAATAAGTAGACATATAAGTACGTATGATTAAAGCATATAGAGGAACAGGTTTTAAAAGACATAGTTTCACACCCATGGGGAATTTCGTAGGATTTTCTTTGCAATACCTTTTGAAATTAAAAACATTTGAGATGAGTAATCACCTTCTTTTGAATGAGGGAATGAGATGGATAACCGTTATAAAAGAGAGCAAAAGCAGTGCAAAATTCTAGAAACTAAATTGTGATGTGCATTGTTGTTGTGCGTTATTCACGCATGTGTTTTACCAACCTTATGGAAAGAGTTTAAAGTTACTGATTCCTGTAAAGAGTCATTCATGAGCTATGATTGCCAATGAAAATCAACATTTGTCCAGTATAGCAAGAAATATCTGAAATTCAATAGCTTCTAATCTCTATTGTTATCTTCAAGTGGCCAGAACAACCCCAGTATAAAAGGTACTATTTCAAGAATGCTACACAAGAGGTCTGTTTACAAGACGTTTTGATGCTAACGCCCAGCTCATTTCAATGCCCGCGTGGCTCCATTTATTATTCTACAAAGAACAAATACTTTGAAACATAGATCAGTGGGAGACAGCTTTATTCATTGACAAGTCTTAAACACTTATTACATATGAGGAATATACGCCGATCAAAGTTCTAACCATTGATTCTCGAACTACATTCCTCTAGAAATAATCAGAGACCATCACATGTCCTCTAATATACTGAAAAAAATCACTATGGTTGTGGAGGTTTGATGGTCTGAACATGCATCATATTGGATGAGCTCACATCTCTTTGCCAAAAACTTTGTTTGTTGGTAGATGTATAAGGATGCGATTTTAGAAACCTATTTTGCTTTTCAGAGATGAAGTTGGTTCTTATTTCCTTATAATGTAAGATAACTGTAGTTGAATAATGTTTTTATGTGTTAGGATATTCATCGGACGAATTGGTCACACAGATCTCCAGATATAAATCTTATAGACATATCTGGGATGCCAAATGTTATTACATTTTGATGAATAATTTTGAAAATAATCTGCCTAAAGGGAAAATTATCTTAATTTTGAACATTTTGTTGTAAAATCCATTTGATGTTAACACAGCACTTTATTTATTTAAATACGGTGCCTAATGAGTACACAAAATTGGATAAAAATATATTAGTTGTTCAGAAAAATTAATAAATTATTATTTGTGACATTTCGGCTTAACCATATTAGGTATCAACCTCAAGGTATTAGGATAACGAGCGAATTCTAACTAGAAATGACCCAACGAGGTATTTCTTTACGAGTTTTTCTTCATTACATGATCATTTTACTAACATTTTGTAGTCATTTACATATATCAATCAGCATAATTACGTATGGAACAACGAATGCATTTTAAAAAGTACTAGAACAACTTTGCAATTTTATTTAAGAATGGTTTTCAAAACTTTGAAGAACAAGAGCAAACAAAAGTTTCATTAGATTTTAAATTTATAGAACAAGATATTCACTAAACAAACAAATAACTTTAATTAGAATCTTTTATAAACAATTTATAATCATTAGGCAATTAATTCATGTATATTGGCTAGAGGATTATAACATCATCGAATTTTCATTTTATTTCAATAAATTTACAAATTCTAATTCTGGAGTTAATTATCTAGCGACATATCTGTAATAATGCGTTCCTTTTAATAAAGAATGTTTGAATGCATTAAGAAGAAATATTTTAATCTCATTGATTACAAAGTTACAAAAGTCTCATTAATTATATAATTACAAAGATTAGAAGAAAAAAAATGAATATTTTTTAATATTTAATTTTTCTTTTCTTCACATTATTTATTACTTTTATAAAAATGATATAACATAATTATAAATTGTGCTGTAAATGAAAAAAAATTATTTGTATATCATTTATGTAATTATATTTAAGATTTAAGATTTAGCATTATATATATCTTATTATGTATAAAGGATAAATTTAATACTATATTAAATAATCAAATAAAGAAATAAATAGTGAATTTGCAGAGTAATAATTGAAAAAAATATGTCAAAGAAATTTAACTTGTTGGTACATCTAAAAATAGAAAGACCCATACAATGCTTTAATATCAATATATATATATATATATATATATATCAGTTTCTGCAAAAATAAACATATTTACAGCAAATTTCTTTTGCATAAACTACATAGAAAATCTCATCAATTTTTGATGTAAAACTAATACATAATAAATCATGCTTTTAAAAAAAAAAACTTTTGCAATTTCAAATTTTGATTTTTCATTTCTTTAACCCTCAACATTTTTGTCATTATCTGAAAAATCTTAGATTCTCCTCGACTTCCTGTTTTCAATATTCTCTTTAATTATATTTTCTTAGTTTAGTTTTCGTCTTGTGTTTCTTTTTTCTAATATTTTTAGTTCATTTCTATCAGTTTTTAAAATTTTTCATTTCTGGAGTAAGATTATGACGTGTCTTTGATGAGCCTAGAGTTCAATTTTTGTAAAACTTTTTCGTACTGTCATGCCTTTAATTTTGTAAAACTCTTATTATTATCAGAAACATATTTTCTGAAAACAACTTTTTTTGTTCGCAGCAAAGCATAAAAATAGAATGAAATAAGCAAATATACCATTAGCTCTTGTATACCTTTAAACTAAGCTTTTCCTATTTCGTAAATTAGTTAGCTTAACGTAAAAAAATTTAATTTTTATCTTAAATGCAATTGCAGTTCATATTAAAAGCTGATTATAGTCCACAATTCTTAATATTGGAGAATAAGGAAAAGAAAATTATTACTTTTATAAATTTAAAGCATGTGATTATAAATTAAAATGAAAAGCAGCAATACTTTATCTTCTTTGAACTATTTGAATTAATTTTTTCTAATTAAAAAGTAGATGTTTTAAAATTTTAATTTTAGTTCTATAAAAATTAAAATTTATATAAAATGGTTGCTTTTAGGGGTTCACCTGCAACAGCATTTTACATATGCTTTTAAGTGAAACTTAATAAGTAATTAATAAATATTTTTAAAATAAGTGGTACATTTTATCTTTAGTTTTCGTAGTGTTCCAGTTTTATCCTATTATTCTTTATATTTTATATTTTTTTTATGTTAGACACTAACCCAAATAGCTTAAGAGCAAGTTTCTTTTGTCTCATAAATGAATATTACTTCAGGCAGAAACAACGTAGATATTGTCTTAAAATAAAGATAATTATGACTTATTATTTGAATGATAATTACGTTTTTATATTAATTAAAAGTCCTTAAAATGATAGTACGTCCATATGAATAGCAAGGATTGACATCAACGTATATGCCTGTTCTTCTATCCACCAACTCAAATAACTAAAGAGCAAGTCTCTTCTGTCTCATAAATGAATATTACTTCAGGCAGAAACGATATAGATATTTTCTTAAAATAAATATAGCTATGACTTATTATTTGAATGATAATTACGTTTTTATATTAATTAAAAGTCCTTAAAATTATAGTACTTCCATATGAATAGCAAGGATTGACATCGCCCATATGAATATATGACTTCTCTCCACCAACTCAAATAACTAAAGCGCAAGTCTCTTCTGTCTCATAAATGAATATTACTTCAGGCAGAAATGATATAGATATTTTCTTAAATTAAATATAATTATGACTTATTATTTGAATGATAATTACGTTTTTATGTTAATTAAAAGTCCCTAAAATTATAGTACGTCCATATGAATAGCAAGGATTGACATAAATGTATATATACCTGTTCTTCTCTCCTCCAACCCAACAGCCTCAAGAGAAAATATCTTCTTTCTCATAAATGGATATTAATGTAGATAAAAACTACGCAGATATTTTCTTAAAATAAAGATAATTATGTTTTTTATTTTAATAACAATTACGTTTTTATATTAATTAAAAGTCCTTAAAATTATAGTACGTCCATATGAAAATCAAGGGCTGACATCAATGAATGTCCCTGTTTTTCTGCCCACTAGCCCAGAATGCAGAAAAAATCTATATAGATATTTTTTTAAATGTAGATAGCTGTGTTTTTCATATTAGTTGATAACTATAATTATGTTTTTATATTTTTATGTCTCTTAAAAATCCTTAAAACGATAGATAATCAGATAGCTATGGATGAAGTGTTATAAGTTGAAAATCTAAATAAATATTTTATGCTGTCTTTTGCAGAAAATTCTTTCAGAATAAAGTTTTTTAAAAGAATGTAAACATGCATGTTGTGTAAAAAAAAAAAAATCATGTCTATTGTGTCAAGTAATTAAACAAGAGATGGTGCTTGTTTAGATATGAATTTTTATGACAGATCTTTTAAGCAAAAATATAAAATATGAACACATTCTCTAAAATTTAATACCTGTCAGATGAAGCATTCGCTAAGTTGCTGTCAGACATTAGCAAAATAAAGTACCGATTCATATACTTAATGAGCATTTAAGTGAATAAACCCACAAACAAGTACGAAAAAAATCCCCTTAATGTAAATTTAAATGCACAAACCTTTGCACACTTCCAAAGAAAATAATTGCCACATCGATCAAAATATTTCAAGTGCTTTTATTTAATCGAAACTAAGAGACAAAAAAAAATTCTACTTTCACACTCATCACAGCTTGGAGGCTGCCATTTTTTTTTAATTATTCGAGTTCTTTAATGAGGACGTAACATTGGTCCAATTTACTGCTTAAACTACACAGTGTCTTGTTCTAGATGGGGTTCGCCCACTAAGATGTGATTGATCACCCCTCACTGATCAATAAGCACAGCCCAAGAAGAAAGGATCGCATCAGTATAATTGGGAATCGCACTGTTGCTATCCCCTGCCATTATACAAAGGGGGTGGTGGGAGGCTAAGGCAGATTGTTTCTACTCTGTGGGGTCGCTTAGGCGTGATTGATTAGTTTAATTGAAGTCCAGGCCTTTATGCTTTGCCCAAGCTGTGCAAATACTATGTTGTTTGTTTAAAATTTTAAACTGCCGGTTCTTTGTCTAAGTGCTTCTTTGTTGAAATTCAATTTGGCTGAGAGCGCTAATATCATTTTTGCAATGACCAAAGTAAATCATGGTCAAAAGTGCCAGCCATTGTTCCTGGCGGTGATTTATAGTTCAGCTTTACAGATAATGATTTCCTTATCGAATGATGTTACATTCTTAAATTTACGAAGATAAATTGCTATTTTCTAAATATTTGAGTGGCATGTTTTGGTTTTGGCAACGTACTAAAACATTGATGTACTAAAGTGTACTTTTTTTTCAATGTACTAAGGCATTTGAAAAAAAAATTGTCACGAAATATTTAAATACCATTCACTAACTAGGCAGTCTTAACTTTTATGTTTTGTAAAAAATAAAATATTAAGATTTCTAAACGTTGATGAACAATTTGATATGTTTTTTTTTGGATATATTTATAAAATGAATATATAAGAACTACAATATAGAATATACTATATAGAACTACTAAGAATACTATACATATTTAAAATTAATAACAATATCTAATTCTTTGAATTACTTATAATGGTAATTTTTTGTGACGATGATAAAAATTATAATTTAATTCAAAATTTAAAAATCTTACATCAAAAATAAATATTCTACGAAATTATTACTCTAACTTAATTATAGTTTTAGAAACAACTAAGTGATGATGATTTCTACTTTATTTATGATTTTAGATGTTATTATTAAAACACTTCATTTTAATGTTACTTGACATTTGTATATTTTTGAAATCTCGAAGATTGGTAAACATTATCTTTCTGTCACATTTAGGAATAATTTAGAAGTATGAATATTACTTTTTAAAATTATATTGGAAAGAAATTACAGTTGACATTTATTAACCCAATATATTTTTATTACAAGTTTTATTAGATATAAACTTTATATATTTTTTGATATCGCATATAGCATTAAATACAATTTGGGCCCAAGTATCTAAGTAATTAACTCGTTTCGAATGACTTTTTGTTTTGTAATGTTTTCACTTCTATTAATCAAAATACATCTAAGTAGAACTATTATTTTTTGTATTTGTTTATTATTAATCATACTGCAGTTTTGAATTTAAATTATGAATTAAAAAAGGAGAAAAATGAATAAATTTCTGAAACAAATTAAAATAAACAACAATAAAATAAATAAAACAATAATAAAATAAGTGAATAAAATAACGAAGCAATTATGAAATAAGTAAATTAAGCAATTATTACTTAAAAGTAAAAACTTTAATTTGTTTTTGTGAATGCAAAATAATTGTGCAATTTTTAATGTAAACTATAAGCATTAACATACATATTTTATTCATAAAATTTATAGCCTACAATGAAAAATAAAATTTCAAATTGTTTAATTTATTGAATAATTTATATTATATTATATATATATATATATATATATGAGTACACAAGTTTCCTATGATTCAATTAAAGAAGGGAGCTTTTAAACTAAGTTTATTAAGATGGTAAGAATTGAATACAGACAATTCGGCCAGAGGTCACTCATCCACTTCTACAACAATGGTTATTCCCATTGTCATCATAAAAAGTATAATACTGATGTCATTTGTACTGATGATATAGTACTGATGATGAAATACAGATGCCATTTGTAGTTCAAAAAATTAATAAGTAAACAAGAATTCCTACATATATAGTAAAGTGCCGATACTATGAACTATTATATATATAACCGGCTACTAGGAATTATTATATATATAATCTTCTACTAGGAACTATTACATACACAAAGATCTGTTACTAGGAACTATTTACATAAAGCCCTGCTACTGGAAACTAGGAACGATTGTATAAATAAAGCCCTGCTATTAGGAAGTTGTACTTCTTATATTAACAAACATGCTTCAAACCAAATATAACAAAATTTTTATACCATCCTATTAAAATCAACATAAAATTTCAAGTAGATAGACAGAAAAGATAATTTTCTGTCATTAATACCAAGACACTAAAGAGAGAAAACGAGAAATGGAGGAAGGGAGAGAGAGAGAGGGGGAGGAAGAAAATTGCCCAACACTTAACTTCTATTCACCCAAACGCACGAAAATAATATGAAAAATTCGATCCAAACTTCTAAGAACAGTAATATTGAATATAAGAAAGAGTGCATTTTGTGACGAAATTCGATAGAATGAAAGGGATGAGAAATACGTGGGGGGGGGGGTCACCATGCACGATAAAGCCTCGCCCCCTCCCTCAGCCAACCGACGAACGCATTTCTCAACAGGGCGTTTTTCGTCTGAAAATGGAACCACTCATACGGATAATTCGTGAGCCCGTGTGCCCCTTCATTTCCCAAACTTAAGCCCCCCTAAGCAGATTTTTAACCCCGCACCCTACCCTCCCTACAACCACCGAACTTTCTTCGGGTCTCACGTCACTGCTGCATACATATCAAGCGATGACTGGTTCTTCTTAAGGATTCAGGCCAAGAAGCCTTTTTCGAAAAGAAAAAGGGTTAGGGGGGTGGGTAGAGGGTTGGCATGGAATAAATTCGAGCCGCATCGTCTTCGGGATCAAAGGAATTCCGATACTTTAGGGGGTCGGGGGAGGGGAGGCACTTATAATGCGGCTATCAGCTGAAATGGAAATTCCACCAGGTTTCGTATACATAGATAGATATATGGGGAAATGGGATCTGCATATTAATGTCTTTTTGAGACAGGAATGTTTCGAATGATAACCAAAAAGGGGTACAGAAAATTGGCCTCTTGGACTTTGCAGAAACGACCTTCGAAAATACATTCGAACCAGACCGACTTTTGTATCTTCAATATATTTCTTGGAGGCACGATTTTCGTTTCTCTTTTTTCTTTTTTTATTCGTAAAAGTTTTGGGCATTGATGAATTGTTGCGCCTTAAGTTAGATTTCCTGCAACTCAGGCTCATTCGGAGTGTAGCGTTCGTGCTGAAATGATTTATTGTTCGTGATTAATTGAGTTAAAGACAAGTGATTTTTAATAGCTTTTAAATTTTGCTCCTTAAACTCACTTCAAAAGTATGTGATTTTTATAACTCGATAAAAAATTTAAAACCTTAGGAAATATTAATAGACTTGAATAACCTAGTTAAATAAAGCATAGCTTTGAACAACCTAGTTAAATAATGCATAGATTTGAATAACCCAGTTAAATAAAACATAGTTTGACCAACTTAGTTAAATAAAGCTTATCTTTGAATAAGTTGATTGAATAATACAAAATTTTGAATAACTTAGTTAAATAATGCATAGCTTTGAAAAACCTAGTTAAAAAATTCATAGTTTTGAATAAGTTTATTCTACAATACATAGTTTTGAATAACCTAATAATTGTTTTTGAATAACATTCAATAATGCGTAGCTTTGAATAATCTAACTAAATGATGCATAACTTCATGAAAATAAGCACTATTGTAATGGGACATAGCTTTGACCAACTTAGTCATTTGGATTGTAGCGTTCGTGTTGAAATGATTTATTGTTCGTGATTAATTGAGTGAATGACAAGTGTTTTCTAATAGCTTTTAAATTTTCTCCTTAAGCTCATTTCAAAAGTATGGGATTTTCATATAAAAAAATTAAAGGCTTAGGAAATATTAAACATAATAAGAAATAATAGTAGATTTAAATAACTTAATTAAATAAGGCATGGCTTTGACCAACCTAGTTAAATAATGCATAGCTTTGAATAAATTAATTGAATAATACATAGTTTTGAATTACTTAACTAAAATAGCTTAGAACAACGAATAATACCTAGTTTTGAATAAATTAATTAAAATAGCTTTGAATAACAAATAATACATAGCTTTGAATAAGTTGATTCAATAATAAATAACTTTGAATAAAATTAAATAATACATAGCTTTGACTAACCTAGTTAAATAATGCATAGCTTTGAATAAATTAATTGAATAATACATAGTTTTGAGTAACTTAACTAAAATAGCTTAGAATAACGAATAATACCTAGTTTTGAATAACTTAATTAAAATAGCTTTGAATAACAAATAATACATAGCTTTGAATAAGTTGATTCAATAATAAATATCTTTGGATAACAATTAAAAATAACTTTGAATAAAATTAAATAATACAAAGCTTTGAATAATGTAATTAAATAATACATTTGATAGTTTAAAACTCTACGAAATAATAAATGGGATATAATTTTGAACAGCTTAATTAAATGTTATATAACTTTGAATACTTAATCATACACACCTTTGAATAATCTATACAAATTTTAATAACATAATTAAATAATACATAGCTTTGAATAATCTAATTAAATAATGCATAGTTATGTTAAAACATAATCAAATGTTATGTAGATTTGAATAAGCATGTTAAATAGCACATAATTCTGAATTAAACAAATGAAGTGCTTACATCACAATAAATGATTTGTAAGATAAATGGATTTAAAGTTTGATAATTAACTTCCTAAATGAAATATTACAGTATTTATTGTTCCCAATGTCGAAATTTACATCTCACCATTTTGTGGAAGTTTATTTTTAATATTTTATTGTCCAATAATTTAATGAAAATAGAAAAGTTATTAAATTTAAAACCGTTAACAGAGAATTTCTGGAAATATTTTTAGGCAACGATTAACAATTTAGAGAAGTATTCCTGACTTGAAGTTAATTATCACATAAATTCCAGACCGGATATACTTCCATAAACAGCATACCCTCTGGCCATGGATTGATTATGAAGTCACAATAAGTTTCATTAAACCTATTTCCATTTAGGAAATTCTCTTGCACTTTAATTAGTAAATATATTTCACTATACAATAAGCATTCTACAAACACTTAAGAATTAGTTTTATCTAAACTACTTATAAATTTAAATTATAAAACTGGTGTAATATAATTTAGCTTTAAACTAATAAAATCTTCAGAAATATTGATATATAAAGGATTTTAAATTAAGTATTTTAAAGTATATTTTACTTTGACATTTCATTGCTCAATAGTTAAATTAAAGAAAGGAATGCAGTTAATTAAAAAAATATTTAAAAAAAAAACACATCGTTGCATTTATAGACAATGATTTATAATTTGATTGAATATGTTTATTTATGTGTATGCAATTGTAATTAGATTTAACGCTTTAATAACACGTTTTTTCGTATTATCTTTTGCCTCTTGAAGTGCTAGGTTTATTTTTTAGTTCACATTTTGATTTCATTATGAGAACTTTTTTGACAAAGCTACTTCCATATCAAAGGACATTTAATAGTTTAAATGTTCCATGGGGGTCGGGTTAGAATGGCACCACTGTAGCCCATGCATGTCATAAAAGGTGACTAAAATGGGTACCCAATAAACTGGGGTATAAATGGATGAGGTAAAGTCAGACTTCTCCCTTTGGGTACTAAAATGGTTTTGTGCCGAAAGGTCAAGGACAAAAAGAAACTGCATTTTTTACCCTTTATCATGACTCATCGTTTTAAGACACGGGTTCATCAAGTCCACGAACCGTGTCTAGATGTTGCTGTCAACAAGTGAGATAAGAAACAACAATTGTTTAAGCCCAATTGTTTCTGCTTTTATAATAACTGATGTGCAAAATTTGAACAATCTAATTTTTAAGCAGTTAGCCATGAAATTGAAGAAAATCCCTAGTTACGATCAGTACAGTAAACATTCCATTCAGAAGAAGGATGATTCGTATGCAAATATTAGGAACGAAACGTCACAGGTAACTTGATGGCTTGCAAAATGCATGGAGCCAACACAAGCAATGAAGACTACAATAAAAAACAGAACGGAAACAGTTATTAAAGATTATTTGTTCCAGTTCAAACATGTTTGTTGTTGCATATATTGGGAAACAAACCTTCCAAGCCAGAGGTACATCTGCAAGAATGGTTAGTGGTGATCAGTAAAAAATCAAAACAAATGGATGACCGTTATTTCTTCTTGCAGGTGAAAAGATGCGCATACCAGCCAACAGGGGCATTGCCCAATTGTTAATCGTTGTCTAAAAATATTTTCAATTTTCTGCTAAATGTTTTACATTTATTTTTATCTACTTTCATTACGCTATTGAATAATAAAGTATTATGGGACGACATTATAGCCAGACTACTTCATAAAGCCAGTCGTTTTATTACAGCGAGACGACTTCATAAAGGCGGCCTATTCATCCACTGTCCTGAAGACTAGACTGATATATCATCGATGAAGTCAATTCCTCTCACAGATGAGAGTTGTTTGATCATCACAAGCGATTCTCAATTCTCTATATGAGATAGTAACACGGCTTTGTCCCACTAGCATCATCTAAATTTCAACGGAAGTACTGTTACCTGAGATAATTGTCAGCAAGTGATCCTCCTCCACACGTGTCTCCTCCGAGATACCCTTGGTGAAGATTTCATTTGAGAGGAAACACTGCACCATAATTTCAGATATTGCAAATACTCTTCTACCAATTAAACCAAGAGCTTCCTTGCAAGCAGATTCAATCAAAGTCTGCACAGAATTTAAAATCTCTCCTTTTAAAAAATTAGATGCAATTCGATATTTGCCTATGATTTGATATAATATTATTGATATAACATATGATTAAGATACCAATCCGGTATATTAGTAAAACCTTATTTGTTTATTAAAATAAAAAGCTGTAATGCAAGTTATTTAGGACAACGCATAGTATGAAAATGCTTAAAAATGGAAGACGAATATTCTGGAAAAAGAAGCAAAAATACAATATATTGGGAATTTTTAGAAAGCAGGCGAATAAACATCTGTAATTCAAGCTTTTTATAACTCAGTATGATACGAAAAAACCTTTTGAAACTTGTAAGACGAATATCCTAGAAAAACGACAGTATTAAAAATGCAATATATTAAGTACTTTTAGGAAGCTGGTGAATAAAAATTTGTAATACAAGCTATTTATAACACAGTATGATAATAAAATGCCTCCTGAAACTTGAAGACGAATATCCTAGAACTAATTACAGCTATTAAAATGCAATATATTGGACATATTTAGGAAGTTGATAAATAAAATGCGGTCGTCCAATTTATTTAGAATTCAAATGATACGAAAATGACTCAAACTGGAATATGAATATCCTAGAAATAATTACAGCTATTAAAATGCAATATGTATGGCATTTTCGGAAAGTTGGTAAGTAAAAATCTATGATGCAAGTTCTTAAAAGAATGATGCGAAAAGGCCTCTTGAAACTGGAAGGCGAATATCCTAGAAATAATTACAGATGTAAAAATTCAATATATTGAGTACTTTTAGGAAGTCATAAAATTTAACCAAAGTGAAATGAAAAAATAGTGCAAATTAAAACCACCAGGAAACGGTGTATGTGTTACATAATTATCTTTACACAGTGATCAGTAATGGATTTCATTTTGCTTTTACACTCATGTCCATAAATTAGGGATAATTCAGAATCACACAGAAATTGAACTCTAAAATAAAAATTTCACCTGTAGAATTATCACACACATCTTGAAGAAGAATATGCAAATTACAGGAAACCACCAGATGGCGCGGATAGTACGTCACAATGACGAGAGTGTAAGAGAGGGGTATATAAGGAATGGTGGCAAAGAAGTAAAATTGTTCACAAGCGCTTTAAAAGCCTTCCAGTGCAATAACCGCATAGTTATGACACAAAGGAAGCATTTGGATGATTTTTTCCGTGGTAGAATTATCGGACGACTGGAATGTGGACGTACCCAGCTGGAAGTATCCGAGGAACTTGGAATCTCCCAGAGTGTCATCTCCAGGCTTTGGCAACGATTCCAAGATGATGGTAATCTGAGTAGATGTTACAGCACAGGTCGCCCCCGAGTTACAACGCCGAATGAGGACCGGTATTTAGCAGTTACTGCCAAAAGAAACAGACGGAGCACAGCATCAGACCTGTCTCGTCAGCTCTCTTCAGCTACCGGTACGACAGTTTCAAGGCAGACCGCGTACAGACGCTTAGGGCACATTGGTCTATATGCTCGTAGGCCTGTCAGATGTGTTCCTCTTACCGCAACTCACTGTCGCCTGCGATTAACCTGGAATAGAGAGCATGCATTGTGGACATCGCAACAGTGGTCTGGTGTGATGTTTTCCGACAAGTCCAGGTTTAGTTTGCAGTCTGATTCTCGCCGGACTTTCATATGGAGAGCGCCAGGTACCCGTTACCACCAAGAGAACACCATTGAACGACACCGTTACGGTGGTGCAGCATGGCTCGTTTGGGGAGGAATTATTCTTGGTTCCAGAACTGACCTGCATGTTCAGAGTGTAACGATGACAGGCCACATCTATCGGGATGTCATTCTGGAACAACATGTACGTTTGTTTCGGGGCGCCATGGGTGCTGAATTTCTGTTTATGGATGACAACGTGCAATCCTCACCGTGCAAACATTGTAGACGAATGCCTTCAATTGGAGGATATCACCCGTATGGATTGGCCAGCATACTCACAGGACTTGAATCCAATAGAGCATGTGTGGGATATGCTTGGTCGACGAATTGCAGCCCGTCAAACCCCTCCCACCTGTCAACCGAAACTTCGGAGGGCATTGCTTGATGAGTGGTGTAATATTCCCCAAGATTAGATTGATAATTTGATACTCAGCATGCCTAGGTGTTGTAAGGCCTGTATTGCATCGTCCGGGAGACATACTCCATATTAACCATCATACTCACCATGTTATACTGTTTTTTGTAAATAGGTTCTTTTTTAAAATTTGCTCCAGGAAGTAAAAATCGCAATTTTTATTAATTATGTCAAACATATAGCATCTTTTTTGCTCTTTACCTTTTGTTTAATAAATAGACTTTACAAATAAATCAAATTTGTTTTGCTTCTGTCCTTTTTTTATGGACATGAGTGTAATTCATACGGTGTTCGATAAGGTAAGAACCACATGTAAAAAAAAAATTTTTGGAACCGCATTATGCATTGCACTCTAATAATACTGATTTTACAATAGTCTATAAAGTCAAAGTGCAACTTTCAAATAAAGGTTCAGACCATAAAGTTGAAATAGGATATGGTCCAAAAACAATTTATAGTTAGTTTGAAATTTTCGAAAGAAAATTGTGCAATATTGCAGAATATAAAATCTGAAAGATAAACCGTTTACATTGAGATTAAATAGGTTGCTTAAGAAATTCTTACTTACAAATATGCTTCCCTGACAAGCATGACTGGGGAAAACAAGAATGATTGATCAGCTTAGCTGGCTACTACATTAAGGTGCGATATATATCTTTGACGTTTACGATTCAAATGAGTTTCTTCACTTGTTTCCTCTTGAGAATTAGAACTCTCTTTACCTATAACTGTAAATGTTTCTTAAAAATGTTTCCTGAAACATTTTTTTTTCTTTTGTTAGAAACAAAAAAAACAAAAGTTATTTTCCTGAAATTAAATGAAAATTACAAGAATAAAATTACCTTTTTATTATTACAGAGAAAAAAAGAACGTTTTTTTTTTTAAAAATGTGTTGTTATCCGAAAAAAATTTCTTTGTTAACTAAGAAAGGAATGAAAGATAAGTGCAAATTATATTCCTGGAATTTTGACGAAAGAATTGCAACTGCGCTTTTTTCAATTTCATGGTGATTCAATCGTCGTTATTTGAGTGCATTGATTATCCGTTGTCTCAAAATAATTTTATAATTCACTAACATTTTATCTAACATGATCAGATCACAACTCATTCGTTTGTAGTCATGTTTTGACAGAAGAACAGACGAATTCCCTAAAATGCAGTATGGAATGTTTAGCTTCTAGAGCGCCATCTATTGAGAAACGTTTTAGCTACGTTTTGAAAAATACGTCGCATAAATTTTATATGTGCTCATTAGTTATATACTTTATTTCATTTTTATCTCAAATATTCATCTTTTTATATTACTAAAAATCTAGTAAACATTTTTTTAAATAAAGTAATTTAATTTTTTTTAACGCTCTGTATAAGCTTGAATTTTGTAAGTAATGATATATCATCCACTTAATTTAAATAATTCGTAATTTTGAAATGGATTTCATTTGTTTTCAGATTTAATTTCGAATATAATAATAAATCATGTTTGGGAATTACAAATGGTAATGAATTAAGTTCATAAATAGAGATTGACTGTACATTACAAACAAATATTTTTGTACCTTTATAATTTTAAATAGTCCTTTAAACTATTATTATTTCTTTATTGATATTTAAAAACCAAACCTTTATTGAGCGTAAAACACTTTTGCAAAATCAGCAAATATAAGTAAATCGTAAATTGTAAGAATAAGAGTAATTGTAAGAGTTTTGTAAAATAAATGTAGTTTTCAGATAAAAAAATCAACTTTTCACGGGTCAAATTTAAAAGTATGAAATTTAAATAAATTATTTACAGAAGCATTTATTCTATAAAGTAATTTATAATTATAATGATATTAAAAAACATTTTCTAAACAGAAAAATACTTAATATGAAGTACAGTAACTCATGTGATCATTTTATCTAATACTAAGAGGAGCTGTCAAGAATTTTATATTTTTAATCAGTATTTTGGTAAATATGGGATAATATATTATGTAAGTATTATATTATACATATAAAGATTTTTTTTTTTTTTTTTGAAAAAAGTACTTGATTAGATAATTTTAAAAGTTTTAAATAAATTTTAGTAATCTGGATCATCTAGAGAATTATATGGACTTATGGACCATGCAGTAGGTTGGAATTTCCAAATTAGAAAGTTTTTATTCCATGCATTTCTAGATCAATAGTTTGTGACATCATGTTATATATTATTTAAAGTAAAGTAAAGTAGAATTTCTTCTGGATTATCCATCAATACAAATCTGCCACTCCATAATACAAATTGAAATTTTGAAATATTTCATGTTTATAATTAAAGGTTGATTGTAACGAGCATATTATAGCAGAAACTATTCATAATCAAATTATCAAATTTTTTCATTAAAATTTCTATAAATTATCATATATGAAAACTTCTTGAATAATGAAGTTTGAAACTATTTCTTTTTTTTATGTAATTATTTTGGCAAAATTCAACCATTTGGCGAAATCCTAAAGAATAACTTTTATGGCTATAATTTTGAACCAAATATGGTTTTATTAAAAACATTTTGTATTTCTATGAAATATATAAAATACCCTATATCAGAACATTTTTATATAGAAAAAAAATATAATTTTTCTACAGTTTTGTAACAATTTTTTCTACAGTTTTTTTTATGGAATTTAATAAAGTTTCTTTTGTAATTTTTAGAATTAAAAGAAATGTATAGATTATTGTAATTTTTAATATGTGTTGCAAAGTAATTAAATCAAACTAAAAAAACTCAGAGAAGATCGAAATTGAAGAAAGAATTCAACCAATGGCATCAATCTAAACCATTTTTATAACAGAAATACTTGAGTTGTTAAGGAAGTTTTTAAGAACTATTAAGTGCTTTCAACGAGCTTTATAGGTGCTTTGGTCATTATTATTGACTGAACTGTCTGGCGCCGCCATAAATCGAATAAGTATCAATTTGATTCTTACAATGTTGGGAAAAATTTCTTGCAATATATAACTGTAATGCAGTTTGGTAGCAAGCTTTTGAAGTAAAATTTACCATGGAGTTTGCATGTAGCACATTTTAGAAAAATTAATATCGACACTGAAAATATATTGTATATTTTTTGAGTTTAATTATATTTCAGCAGGAGAGGTAATATGTAGTCTTTCAATGCTAGTAAATAAAAATGTATTAGAATATAATAATAAATTGAGTTTGATTTATAGATGGGAACTGATTAAGTTTACAAATTAAAGTTGACTGTAAATTACAAATAAATATATTAGGTTAAAAGGTATTATGTCCTCTTTTAATGCTAGAAAATAAAAATGTATTAGAATATAATAATAAATTGAGTTTGATTTAAAGATGGGAACGGATTAAGTTCATAAATCGAAGTTGTGTGTAAATTTTAAATAAGTATGTTAAAGGCTTTTATAAATTTGTATTGTTGTCTTAATTTCGTTATTTTACATTTATTTTATACAACAAATATACGCTAAAATTAAGTCATCCATAATTTTTATGTTATGGATATAATTTAATAAATATTGATAACTAAATAATTAGCAATAAATTTTAAGTAAATTATTCTGTAATTTATAAAAAATTATTTTAATATACATTGGTTTTTCTATCTCTATTGCTAAAAAAAATAAATAAAATTATTTATTATATATATTTAAAGATGTAGTATATACAAAAAATTTTATTATATGTCTTTATATTGGATATATTTGAAAATACAGAACTCTTAAAAGTTTCCTTTTATTTTTTATTTTGTGCTTTAGCTAAAATTTAAATTTTTTTGTCTTACCAGTAAAGTATGATTTCTCATGTATTTTTTTAATTAAATTGTTTAAAACAGTACTCAATTTGACAACTAATATAACATATATATTATAAAAACTTATAAGTTCACTAACTGATTAAGAATAAATAATAAAAGCATTTTTCAATGTTTCATTTGAACTTCATTTCATTTGGTCAGCATTTAATCATCGAATAAATATTTTTAATAGGATTTTTACTATTTTTAATTTTAATAGATTCTTAGTGGTAACTTGTGCAATTAGCATGGAAGTTCAATTGTACTAGTGGCCTCCATTGCGGTTATTGTTTTAAGAAATGAAAAACATTATGATAACATAAGTAGTCAAGCTCGTTGATGGAAGTTTTCTGGCTTTTCTCTCATACTGTACTCAAATTCAGGATACTTTTTTTCTCAGTCCTCTAAGAGACATTGTTCTTCATTTATACCCAGTTGGTCGCCTCTATGTGTTATACATAATGTGGTGTACTTTACCACATGCATGCATAGTATACGTGGTAAAGTGTGGTTCATACAGTGTACGTGGTAAAGCGTGGTGTACATAGTGTGCCTGTATACATTGTGGTGTACATAGGGGTTTGCTATACATAAATGTAAAGATAGAGTACTGGTTGTATGTACTATAAGTGTAGTGTATATGGTGTGCCTTGTATACATAAGTGTAATTTTCATAGTATATGTGGTATACATATGTATATCACGCACATTATATACACCATACTTAAGTGTGGTGTACATAGAATACGTGGTTTATGTAAGTGTAGTGTACAAAGTGCGCCTGGAATACATAAGTGAAGTTTTCGCAGTATATGCGGTATACATAAGTATAGTGTATATAATCGTGGTATACATAGAATGCGTGGTATATGTAAGTTTAGTATGCATAGTGTACTTGACTAAGTATACATAGTGTATGGGACATTAGTACATATAGTGTACATATAAGGGAGATGCACATTATATGGTGGTGAACGTGGCTTATATGAAACCCACAGATGCACAACAACAACAAATGTAAAACTTTAGTTAAGTTAAAAAGACGAATAAACATTTAAAATAGAATCTTAAACTAGTGCTCCGAAATTACACCTTAAGTTATGACCTCAAACGATAAAGCGATATCCATTTATTATTATTTTATTCTTGGTTTACAAGGAAACTTAATTCCGAAAATTCAACTCCTTATAAATTTATTGTGTTAAAATAAGAAACCTTTTACAGAAAAGGCCCTTAAATCACATTTAAGTGAATGGTTATTAATGCTATTGCTGGAAGGAGCTACAATTTTGCATTATTTAAAACTTTAAAATGCTGAGATTTACAGAACTGCTTTTAAAAGCATTTATTTAATCGCAGTTGATTAAAAACTATTGCAAATGCGTGATTTTTATGTGAACATTTAGTTAAAAATGTTTATAATTTCCTATTTAGGTAATGAATTTTTAAAGCGTTTGAGAATTATGACTTGGTTGGAAATCGCAGAATTTATGATTACTTTAAGAAATAACTAAGAAGCTATAGATTTAAATATTCAAAGGATGAAGTGAAAAAGATTGTTTTTATACTAAATAATCAATGATATACAAAAAAACTTAATAATGGTTAGTTTTAAAAGAAGAGAATCTATGTAGTTCAAAAAAAAATAAATCAGAGAAAAAGAAAATAGTCTTAAATTAAAGCAATAAATTGAATTACGTAAGATTAAAAAACAGATTAACGCAAATTTACATAATAAAATTAGATTATTCTTTTAAAGAAACTAATTTAATGTCTTTTCTGTTGATTTAAATAAAGAAACATTTACTTAGTTAAAAAAAAGTACTCGAAATTTAACATAAAATAGGTAAATTAACATAATACTCATTGGATGTAGAAGTTTTTGTGAATAAAATAATACTTATTTTTAATCTTTGTTTATGTCTATTAGCAATTTAAATGCTTTACTTTTTTTATAAAAAAATCTAAAAGTAAATTATTTCAAGATAAATTAAATTAAATACTATTTTTAATGCTTCTTATTTTAATTAATTATAAGGATGTTTTTTTAAGGACTCTACTAAAAACTTTTAGTATTATAAATTTTTTTGGTCGTTAATGCCTAATCTGACGAAAGAAGATTTGTTTTTTGTAGACTATTCAAATTTGGTTTTTATAAAGATATTGATAACTGAAATCAATAATGATTTTAAGTGCAGTAATTTATTTTTAATATATATTATTAAAATGTGTAAAATTTCAGTTCTTTGATTATACGCTGAAAATTTAGAGAATTTCACTTTTACAGAATTACTCGACAAATTTCAATGAAATTAGTTTAATTATGTAAAGTGGTTGATATACGTACAAAAGAAAATCCACTCCGTCATCATGATACAATTAAGTAAATACAGATGAATATTTCCGTGGATAATGTTCAATATATTAAATTCAGGTAATAAAAGAATAAAATCCTTGCTTTATTCATGAATTTACAATTTAGAATCCGAGGAAATTATTTACTTTAATATGAAAAATTTATTCTGCAACCTCAACTTACAAAAAGTAAACAAAGAATATCTCTGCATAATGTTAAAACTAATGAAATATAAAAAATAGTATTCTTGTTTCATTCACTGCTTTACAATTTTGAATTTGAAAGTATTATTTTTGTACAAGGTATTACTAATTTTAATATGAAAGACTTATTCAGCAACCACAACAAACAACAAGTAAATAAAGAAAATTATCACCATGGATAATGTTAAATTAATAAACTCAGATAATAAAAGGACATTATCCTAGATTTCTTCATTTAGAATACGAGAAAGAGATTAAAATTTAAGAAGATTATTAAAATTTAGAATACGAGAGAGGTATTTTTGTGTAAAAAATTATTTTTTAATATCAAAAATTTGTTCTGCAATCGCAACATACTAGTATAACAAGTACAATCAAGTAATTAAATAAAAATATGGTATAATGTTAATATTCATGAACTCAGATAATAAATTTGATAATTAAAATTTGAGAGAGAGCGAGATAGAGTTTTGTACAAATTATTTATTTTAATATGAAAAATTTGTTTTACAACAATAATTTAACAAGTACAATCAAGAATATCTTTATGGATAATGCTAAATTTAATAAAATCAGATAATAAAAGGATAATACCCTTGCTGTGTTCACGACTTTAAAATTTAGAATCCGAAAAGGCTATTTTGTGTAAAAATTATTTATTTTAAATGAAAGATTTGTCTTCCAACCACAACTTACAACAAGTACAATTGAGTAAATGAAGAAGAATATCTCCGTGAAAAATGATAAATTTAATAAAATTCCAGATAATAAAAAGATATTATCCTAGTTTTGTTCATGACTTTATAATTTACAAACCCGAAAGATAATTGTTATACAAGAAGTTATTATTTTAATATGAAAGATTTAAGCGCAATTCACAACAAGTACAATCAAGCAAATACAGAAGGAAAATCTCCATGGATATGTTAAATTTAATAAAATCATGTAATAAAAGACCAGTATTCTTGCTTTGTTCAGAAATTTAAAATTTAGAATTTGAAAGAGAGATTTTTCCGCGGGAAATTATTGATTTTACCATGAAAGATTTGTTCAGCAATCACAACTTACGTCAATTACAGAAGAATATCTCCTTGGATAATATCAAATTTAATAAACTCAGAAAATAAAACAATAGTATCTTTGCTTTGATCATGACTTTACAATTTAGAATTCCGAAACAGAGATTTTTGCGCCAGAAATTATTTACTTTAATATGAAAGATTCGTTCAGTAACATTTTTTTTTCTGCCCTGTCTTTCCTTCAACAATAACGTCAGCATGGGAGGCTATTAGAGGAACGTGTAGACTCCTAATGTGGAAAACAAAATGTTCCCACCAATCCGATTCCGACCAATGACCCTTTTTTTCCACTCTTATGTATTGCTTAATTATTTATTTTAAAATAAAAGATTTGTTTTCATACCGCAACTTATAAAAAGCACAGCCAAGTAAATAAAATAGAATATCTCGGTATAATGTTAACATTAATGAACTCAAATATTAAAAGAATAGTATCTTTGCTTTGATCATGATTTTATAATTCAGAATCCGAAAGAGATTTTTGTACAATTTTGCGCGATTTTTGTACAATCAGATTTTTGAATCCGAAGGAGAGATTGTTGTTGTGCTAGAAATTATTTGTTTTAATATGAAAGATTTTTTCTGCAACCAGAACATAAAAGTAAAATTAAATAAATAAAGGAGATCTTCATGAATAATATTAAATTTAATAGAGTAAAAAAAATAAAATAGTATCCTTACTTTATTTAGGACTTTAAAATTTAGAATCCAAAGAGAGATTTTTCTGCACTGAATTATTTACTTTAACATGAAAGATTTGTTCTGCAACCGCAACCTACAACAAGTACGATCGAGTGAATAAAGAAAAATATGGTATTATGTTAAAATTAATGAACTCAGCAATGATAGCATTCTTTTATATTTGTTCACGATTTCACTATTTAGAAATCGAAAAGGAAACTTTTTTTTCTACCCTGTCTCTCCTTCAACAATAACGCCAGCATGGAGGGCCATTAGTGGTACATGTAGAGTCCTAATGAGGGAAACAAAATGTACCCCCAATCCAATGCGGCATTTTTTCCCAACTCTTCATTTTTACTTGTCCTCCGGTTATTATTTCCTCACTTTGAAAAATCCAGGACGCCATTGTTTTTATTTTTCCTCCTCCTCTTTCCGCTCTCTTTCGCTTTGTTTACTTATTTGCTTCCCTTTTTCCGATCAAACTTTTTGTTTCCAGTCGTGTTCCTTCACTCTAAATTTATTTCCTCAGTATTATTCTTGTCGTGGTTGCCAGCCAATACGCAATTTGTCTTCATTCAATATCGTTGGTTCTGTTTCCTGTATAGATTGGCAATTGCAGAGCGCTCTGCTGTGGTGGAAAGACGAACAAAAAAGTTGAGAAATCTTTTCGTAAGAGGGTGGTAGTTTCAGAATGGGTTTGCCAGACACTTCAACAATGCTTCTTTTTTTACCATCTGTTTTTTTTTTTTTTTTTTTTTTTTTTTTTTGAGGGCTTTAGATATTCATCTTTAAATTTTTCTTCTTTTTTTTTTTTTTTTTTTTTGTCTTGTTCTCTTTTTTCTTTTTTTGTCTTTGGGTTTCAAATTGTATTTACAGCCTTTTCTGGTATCTCCCATCGATTACGTTAAATCCTATTAAAAAAGCATAAAAGTAGATGGAACGTAAGAATTGGTTTTCCATCTACATTTATAAATTTTGAAGGGTGGCAATTATTGTGGAAGAATTTGTGGTTTTGATAAATGCGTAAAAAAGTGCTTCCGTTCTCTTATTTAGTGATAAACGTTAAAGTAGGTCAGAGCTTTTAAATTTAATATTTAATTTATTTTTGGTATAGGTTTCAAACACCAAGTTATTTATGAATCATATCAAGAGTTAAAGGGCCCAAACTAAAAATTTTTGGCCAAAATTTGCAAATTTGGAATGGAGTTTTATTTGCTTGTCGAACTTTCTGGATTACGAAACGAACCCCTACCCAGGAAAACATCATGTTCACACATGATAATATAAATGAATAATATTAAATGTAATAAACTGAGGTAATAAAAGACCAGTATTCTTGCTTTCTTCATGATTTTAAAATTTAAATTCCGAAAGTAAGACTTTTCTGCAAGGAATTATTTACTTTAATATGAAAGATTTGTTCTGCAACCACAACTTACAACAAGTACAAAAGAATAAACTCAGATAAACTCAGTTTGATAAACTCAGATAATACAAGAATAATATTCATGCTTTGATCTTAATTTTACAATTTAGAACTGGAAAGAAAGATTTTTGTAGAGTCCTAATGAAGGAAACAAAATGTGACCTCCAATCCGTTTAAGACCAAAGTAGCTTTCCCCCCCCTCCCCTGTTATATTTTGCTTATTTATTTATTTGAAAATAAAAGATGTTTTGCAACCACAACTTATAACAAACACAGCCAAGTATGTAAAAAAGAATATCTCTGTATAATGTTAAAATTAATAAACTCAAATATTAAAAGAAGAGTATCTTTGCTTTCATCAAGACTTTACAATTTTGATTCCGAAAGAGATTTTCCTGCAAGAAAACATTTATTTTAATATGAAAGATTTGCTTTGCAACCACAACTTACAACATGTACAATTAAGTGAATACAGATGGATATCTCCGAGGATGATGTTAAATTGGATAAACTCAGATAATCAAAGAGTAGCATGAATGCTTTGTTCATGACTTTAAAATTTAGAATTCAAAAGAAAGATTTTTGTTCTAGAATATCTCTGTATAATGTTAAAATTAATTAACTCAAATATTAAAAGAAGAGTATATTTGCTTTATTTTAAAATGAAAGAGTTTAAAACTACAACTTACCACACGTGCAATGAAGCAAATGAAAATTTCTCTGTATAATTTTGAAATCAATGAACTCATATAAAAAATAGTATTCTTGTTTCATTTACTGCTTTACAATGAATCTGAAAGTATTATTTTTTGTACAAGACTGTGTTGTGACTTTACAATTTAAAATCTGAAGAAAAGATTTTTCTGCACGGAATTATTTACTTTAATATGAAAGATTTGTTCTGCAACCACAACTTACAACAAACGATCAAGTAAATAAAGAAAAATATGGTATAATGTTAAAATTAATGAACTCAGCAATGATACCATTCTTTTATCACGATTTTACTATTTAGAAACCGAAAGGGAACTTTTTCTTTCTCTCCTGCCTTTAATTCAACAATAACGTCGGCATGGAGGTCTATTAGTGGAAAGTGTAGAGTCCTAATGAGGGAAACAAAATGTGCCCACCAATCTGATGCAGCCTTTTTTTTCCCGCTCTTCGTTTTTACTTGTCCTCCGGTTATTATTTCCTCACTTTGAAAAATCCAGGACGCCATTGTTTTTATTTTTCCTCCTCCTCTTTCCGCTCTCTTTCGCTTTGTTTACTTATTTGCTTCCCTTTTTCCGATCAAACTTTTTGTTTCCAGTCGTGTTCCTTCACTCTAAATTTATTTCCTCAGTATTATTCTTGTCGTGGTTGCCAGCCAATACGCAATTTGTCTTCATTCAATATCGTTGGTTCTGTTTCCTGTATAGATTGGCAATTGCAGAGCGCTCTGCTGTGGTGGAAAGACGAAAAAAAAAAGTTGAGAAATCTTTTCGTAAGAGGGTGGTAGTTTCAGAATGGGTTTCCCAGACACTTCAACAATGCTTTTTTTTTCGCCATCTTTTCCTTTTTTTTTTCGGAAGGTCTAGATATTCATCTTTATATTTTTGTTCCTCTTTTTTTTTTATCTTGTTCATTATTTCTTTTTTGTCTTTGGGTTTTAAATTGTATTTACAGCCTTGTCTGGTGTCCCATTGATTATGTTAAATCCTATTAAAAAATATAAAAAAGTAGATGGAACATAGCAATTGGTTTTCCATTTCCATTTATAAATTTTGAAGGGTGGCAATTATTTTGGAAGGTTTGTGGTTTTGATAAATGGGTAAAAAAGTGCTCCCCTTCTCTTATTTAGAGATAAATGCTGAAGTCGGTCAGATGTTTTAAATTTAATATTTAATTTATTTTTGGAATAGGTTTCAAACACCAAGTTATGAATCATTTCAAGAGTTAAGAGGCCCAAACTACCATTTTTCCGTCAAAATTTGCAAATTTGGAATGGAGTTTTATTTGCTTGTTGCCCTTTTTGGATTGCGCCACAAACCCCTAACCAGAACAACATCGTGTTCATACATGATAATATAAATGGTTAAGATAAAATTTAATAAACTCAGATAATAAAAGATCAGTATCCTTGCTTTTGTCAGAAATTTACAATTTAGAATTCGAAAGAGATATTTTTTTGCTGGAAATTATTTATTTTAACATGATAGATCTTTCTGCAACCGCAACTTACAACAAGTACGATCAAGTGAATGAAGAAAATATGGTATAATGGTAAAATTAATGAACTCAGCAATGATAGCATTCTTTTATCTTTGTTCACGATTTCACTATTTAGAAACCGAAAAGGGAACTTTTTTTCTGCCTTGTCTTTCCTTCAACAATAACGTCGGCATGGAGGCTATTAGTGGAACGTGTAGAGTCCTAATGAGGGGAACAAAATGTGCCCACAAATCCAATGCGGCCTTTTTTTCCCGCTCTTCGTTTTTACTTGTCCTGCGGTTATTATTTCCTCACTTTGAAAAATCCAGGACGCCATTGTTTTTATTTTTCCTCCTCCTCTTTCCGCTCTCTCTCGCTTTGTTTACTTATTTGCTTCCCTTTTTCCGATCAAACTTTTTGTTTCCAGTCGTGTTCCTTCACTCTAAATTTATTTCCTCAGTATTATTCTTGTCGTGGTTGCCAGCCAATACGCAATTTGTCTTCATTCAATATCGTTGGTTCTGTTTCCTGTATAGATTGGCAATTGCAGAGCGCTCTGCTGTGGTGGAAAGACGAAAAAAAAAAAGTTGAGAAAGCTTTTCGTAAGAGGGTTGTAGTTTGAGAATGGGTTTCCCAGACACTTCAACAATGCTTCTTCTTTTTTACCATCTTTTCTTTTTTTTTTTGAGAGGGCTTTAGATATTCATCTTTAAATTTTTCTTCCTCTTTTTTTTTTATCTTGTTCTCTTTTTTCTTTTTTGTCTTTGGGTTTTAAATTGTATTTACATCCTTGTCTGGTGTGTCCCATCGATTACGTTAAATCTTATTAAAAAACATAAAAAGTAGATGGAACATAACAATTGGTTTTCCATGTACATTTATAAATTTTGAAGGGTGGCAATTATTGTGGAAGAATTTGTGGTTTTTGATAAA